>SKCR01053839.1:0-29944 GCA_019454045.1 Zanthoxylum bungeanum | reverse complement strand
CATCCTTTACATGGTGTTGTTTCAAACATCAATCAAATTTTATTTAAGCTCTGGTTATTGCAATCAAGGGATGTCACATTTTGAGCTGTCAGAATGGTGTTCATTGTTGGAGTTTGTTTCTACATATGATCCTTGTTGTGATGAAACACACACAATAGAGGAGATGTGAAAGGAAAACTCTTCTTTTATTACACCACAAAAGAATTACAAAGCTTTATACAAAAAACTTTACAAAAAACCTCTCAACCCTCTTTACTCTCTATTTTATCTAATTTGGGATGTCATAACAATGATCCTAAGGCTCAAATTATAGTGTCACAAAACGTGTGCACTGTTGCAATACGTTTTGCTTCACGCGTTGCATGAACTGGCTGCCAAAACCTTCACACGTCCAGCTTTACACGTCTCCAGCTGCCTTCACATGTCTGCATCTTCTTTGCATGGATGGCATGCATACTGCATGCATGAAGACAACAAATCTCCCTCTCGGTGAAGATTTACTCTAAAATCTGAGCCGATCATTAATCACCCAAACCAGATCCTTCAAAGGATTCTCCCCTGGCTGCATCTGTATGACTGCCTACGTACCCTGAGTTGGGATCAAGCCAATCGTAGTTCTCTGAATCTCCTCACTCTGACTATGTGGAGAGTTTTGTCATCCCGGCTATGGCACAACAGATTTCAAGCTTTTCCTTCGGTAAAACCTTGGTGAACATATCGGCACCATTGTCGTCGGTGTGAATTTTCCTGAGTTCTAATAGCTTTGGGCTTAGGACGTCCCGTATCCAGTGATACCTTACATCGATATGTTTTGACCTCGAATGAAATGTGGAATTTTTACCAAGGTAGATAGTACTTTGGCTATCGCAGTACAAAGTGTACTTCTCCTACTTGAAACCCAATTCCTGGACGAATGTCTTCATCCACAGTAATTTCTTGCAAGCTTCTGTAACTGCAATGAATTCCGTCTCTATTGTAGAAAGTGCAACACATCTTTGCAACCTTGACTGCCATGCCACAGCTCCCCCTGAGAGAGTAATTAGATACCCCGAAGTAGACTTACGGGTATCCACATCTTCTGCCATATCTGAATCGGTGTAGCTCATCAACACTGGTTCGCTGCTTCCAAAACATAGCCTCATTTTGGATGTGCCTTGTAGATACCGCATAATCCATTTGATGGCATTCTAGTGTTCTCGTCCTGGGTTTGACATAAACCGGCTAACCAATCCAACTGAGTGTGCTAAGTCTGGCCTCGTGCACACCATGGCATACATAAGACTTCCCACTGCTGAGGTGTATGGAACATGTTTCATTTCCTCCTTCTCTGTCTCAGTAGAGGGACTCTGTTGTGTACTCAATCTAAAGTGGGTAGCAAGAGGAGTGCTGACCGTTTTAGCCTTGTCCATCTGGAATCTCTGAAGTACCTTCTCGATGTACTCCTCATGTGACAAGTATAATCTCATGGCTTTTCGATCACGGTCGATCCTGATGCCAAGAATCTGTTTAGCTGGCCCCAAGTCTTTCATCTCAAAATACTTACTCAGTTGCTGCTTCAAATTATCAATCCTCGATTGATTCCGGCCAACTATCAACATATCATCTACATACAGCAGTAAGATGATAAAGTCATCGTCAGAAAATTTCTAAACGAAAACACAATGGTCTGAAGTGGTCTTCTTGTATCCCTGCTCCCCCATAACTGACTCGAACTTCACGTACCACTGTCTTGGTGCCTGTTTCAAACCGTAGAAGCTTTTCCTGAGTCTGCACACATAGTCCTCTTTTCCTTTGACTCTAAAGCCTTCTGGTTGCTCCATGTAAATTTCTTCTTCCAGATCTCCATGAAGAAATGCGGTTTTGACATCCATTTGCTCAACCTCTAGGTCGAGGCTTGCTGCTAGGCTGAGTACCACTCTGATAGATGACATCTTCACAACTGGAGAGAAGATTTCATCGAAGTCAATGCCTTTTCTCTGATTGAATCCCTTGACGACTAGCCTGGCTTTGTATCGGGGTTGTGAAGTTTGCTCATGTTGCTTTACCCTGTACACCCATTTGTTCTTCAAAGCCCTTTTGCCTCTTGGAAATTTCACCAACTCAAAAGTGTGGTTGTCATGCAAAGATTTCATCTCATCTTGCATGGCTTCCTCCCACTTTTCCTTGTCATCTGTTTCCACAGCCTCCTGGTAGCTCTCGGGTTCTCCCCCGTCAGTAAGTAGCACATACTCATGTACAGAGTATTTCGTTGAAGGTCGCCTTTCTCTGTCAGACCTTCTCTGTGGAACTGTTGGTGTAACTTCTGGTATTGGTGGTTGATCATGATCATCATCTTTCGGAGCTTCATCACATGTACCCTCATGTCTGGGAACCTCATTTTCAACTTGTACTGGCACCGGTGTATGAGGTTCTGGATTCACATCTCTGTATTGCTGGGGCATTATCTTCATCTCCTTTCTGATATCTTGTATGGTCTGGTATTCGATGAAGACAACATCTCGGCTTCTGACAATCTTCTTCTCCACATGATCATAGAGTTTATAGTCGAAATCATCCTGACCATAGCCAATAAAGATACATTGTCGTGTCTTTGCATCAAGCTTGGATCTCTCGTCTTTTGGGATGTGTACAAATGTTTTACACCCAAAGAATGCAAGTGTTCGTATGACACTTCTTTACCTGTCCAAGCTTGGTTAGGAACATTACCTTTCAGTGCGACCGCTGGGGACATGTTCAAAAAATATACTGCTGTGTTGAGTGCCTCCCCCCAAAATGTCTTTGACAGCTTAGCTTGTGACAGCAAGCTTCTGACCCTTTCGCACATGGTTCTGTTCATTCTCTCAGCTAGGCCATTCAGTTGAGGTGTCTTCGAAGGTGTCGTTTGATATCAGATTCATTGCGTCTTGCAGTACTGATCAAACGGACCTCTGTATTATCCACCATTGTCTGTTCTGATGCATTTGAGTTTCTTACTGGTTTCTCTCTCCACCAGGGCATGAAACTCCTTGAACACTCCCAGCACTTGAACTTTTCTTTTCAAATGTGTATGCCCAGGTCTTCCTTGAATGATCGTCTATAAATGTCACAAAGTAAAGTGACCCACAAAGTGTTCTCGTCTGCATCGGACCACATACATCTGAATGTATAAGGTTAAGTACTTCCGGTTTCCGTTGAGGCGAGGAGCTCTGGAAGGACACTCTGTTATGCTTTCCATCCATGCAGTGTTCACACTTCCGTAAGTGTGAGTCTTCAATTTGGGAAGAACATTCCGCCTGCGTAGTATCTCCATCCCCGTTTGACTCATGTGACCGAACTTTTTATGCCATAGCTCGTCTGCCTCATTACTGTTAATTGTATTTATGCTACTATTGGAAATCTTAGCATGCATCAAATACAGAGTTGAGTCTTTCTTACCTCGTGCTACCACCATTGATCATTTAGTGAGCTTTCAGGTTCTGTCACTAAAGGTGCTGCAGAAACCTTTATCATCCAGCTTGCCTGTTGAGATCAGGTTTAACCGAATGTCTGGGATGTGCTTGACTCCCTTCAATACTAGCCTTGTCCCGTTTTCTGTTTCAAGGAAGATGTCTCCAATACCGACGGCTTTGGACTGGCCGTCATTCCCCATCCTTACAGCACCGTAGTCCCCTGGTGTGTAAGATGAAAAGAAGTCTCTGCGAGATGTGACGTGTATGGATGCGCCACTATCTATCACCCAACTGGTCTCGTGGCTGGCAAGATTAACAACATTTTCTTCATATATAATGAAGAACTGTTTGGAGGTATTGTCGGTGGTAGTAGCAACTCTTTCTTGATTAGAGTCACCATCTTTCCTGGACTGCTCGTTCTTCAACTTGTAGCAATCCCTCTTCATATGGCCTTTCTTTTTGCAGTGGTAGCACTCAAAATCTTTTAATCTTGATTTCCCACGGTTCTTGTCTGGTCTACCTGGGCCTCAACTTTTACTCCTCCTCATTCTTGTGTTTTTATCAGTCACTAGAGCTTCTAAGGTTGAGGCTGATGCTGACTCCTGCATTCTCGTCCTCTTTTCTTCCTCGAAGATCCTGGTCTTTGCCATCTCCATTGTGACTTTCCCATCTGCGGCTGAATTTATCACCGTAGATCTGAACGTTTTCCAAGATTCTGGTAACGTATTAAGGAGTATTAAGACATTTACCTCATCACCGAAGTATATGCCCAATCCAGACAGTTCTTTCATGGTGCCGAGGAAATCGTTGATATGGTCTGCCACAGCTATACCTTCCTGGTATTTCAAACCCATCATCTTCTTGATGTAGTACAGCTTGTTGTTGCCAGTCTTTGCTCGGAAAAGCTCCTCCAACTTTCTCCATAAGACACGTGCATTTGTTTCTTCACTGACATGGTTCACGATACTGTCGTCGATCCACTGATGAATAGTAGTGCATGTTTTCTGGTGAAGATTAGCCCACTTCGCATCGGACATTCCTTCTGGTTTCTGCTCCAGAAATACCGATCCATCATAGTCCTTCACAAACATAAGGTCTTTCATCCTTCCTCTCCATGTGAAATAATTTGTACTGGTTAACAAAACCATTTTTCTGTTGCCCCCATCCATCATAAAAATTCTAAGCAGAATTTCAAAAAACAGACCTGGCCGTTGCGTCCGGAATGGTCGAAAATGGTGGAAGTGACACTTTGTTTGTCAAAATCCGACACATGGACCGATTTGTAAATTTCAGAAATTACAGGGGTCAATGTGCAATTTCCGAAAGTTCAGGGGCCAAATTGCAATTAAGGAAAAGTTCAGGGACTAAAAGTTCAGGGACCTATATGAAATTTACGATAATTTTGCTGACACGGCAGGTTGCTGACGTGACAGACACGTGGCGCTGACTGGATGCACACGTGGCTGCCGACTGGTCTGATGACGGGCTTGCTGACTAGGCTGCTGACTGGGCGTGGTAGGCTGACTGGGTGCTGACTGTGCGACACGTGGTG
The DNA here is from genome assembly GCA_019454045.1 of Zanthoxylum bungeanum. Taxonomy (NCBI): domain Eukaryota; kingdom Viridiplantae; phylum Streptophyta; class Magnoliopsida; order Sapindales; family Rutaceae; genus Zanthoxylum; species Zanthoxylum bungeanum. The sequence goes on along the minus strand of SKCR01053839.1, from coordinate 24,964 downwards.
ACTGACTCGATCGTCTTCTACCTTGGTCAGCGCGTGAGGCGCGTTCTGCCCGTGAAGGAGCATGGCTTGCTCTCTGCCCGGCGCGTGCGGTGTCCTGGGAGCTCCGATCGATCGCTGAAAAATACCACTGTGCTCGTATCGCCGTGAAAAATCTGATGCTATGCTCAAATCGATTTTCGACAACTTTCGTCGGAACCGACTTTCCGAACCGAAGCTCTGTTTCTGAGTTTCGAGATCCCACCGTGGAACCTTAGCTCTGATACCACTTGTTGTGATGAAACACACACAATAGAGGAGATGTGAGAGGAAAACTTTTCTTTTATTACACCACAAAAGAATTACAAAGCTTTATACAAAAACTTTACAAAAAACCTCTCAACCCTCTTTACTCTCTATTTTCTCTAATTTGAGATGCCATAACAATGATCCTAAGGCTCAAATTTATAGTGTCACAAAACGTGTGCACTGTTGCAACACGTTTTGCTTCACGCGTTGCATGAGCTGGCTGCCAAAACCTTCACACGTCCAGCTTCACACGTCTCCAGCTGCCTTCACACGTCTTCAGCTTCTTTGCATGGATGGCATGCATACTGCATGCATGAAGACAACAATCCTGAAGCATTTGACAGTGACAAAGTGTACTGCTTTGTAATTTGCAGCTAAGCAGCGATATTCTTGTAGGGCAGTATGCGCTTTTCTTTGTCTAATACTCCTATTATTTAGTTATTAATGGCAATCATTTATTACTGATTTTATTTCTTGATGATAGTAAGTTGTTTAAAATTGTATGTTTGAATGTCTTCATTGCGTTCCTTGATGCTGCTCCTGGAAAATCTGATCTTCATTCCAATTCATTCTGTTAGTTCCATTTTTATTGGCATGTGTCCGTGACAAAACAAGTTCAATTGAGTTGTAATCTTTCATGAAGATCTTTGTGCAATTGGACTGGTTTCTGGCTGCTGTGCATCAGACATACGTTCGTGGTGCGTTCATTGCAGTGTTCGAACAGTTTGCGTTAGTGTCACGTTCTCTATTGGGTTCGAACGGACACATTCCAGAGAGCAAACGTTCGAGGCACGTTCTTGTGGGGTTCGAACGGGAGCATTCCAGAGAGCTCACGTTCGTTGTGCGTTCGATTGACGTTCGAACAAGTCTTCACAGAAAGGGCGCGTTCGTGTAGCGTTCTAGTAAGCGTTCGAACGCGACTGCGATCTGGACACGTTTTTGGCCTGCAAAACCCTAGGTTTTCACCCTACCTATAAATATAACCCTTAGCCGCCATTCCCCATTAGTTGAAGCATATTTCTCTTGAGCCAAATACTCTCAAAGCTTTCAACTCTCTTTGATTTCACCTTGAAGACTCTTTGAATCTTATGTCTTCTTTGTTAATGGTGAAATCCATTCTTTGATAAACCTTCAACACAACATAACCCAAAATCCCTAATCCTTTAGAGTTCTATAGGAGGAGTTTTGGTAGTCGGAGTTCCGGCATTCAAAGGTGATACAATCTACTCAGAGACTTCAGAGGCTCTGAAGAAAACCGTGGGTCGCGGGCTTGAGGAGTTGCCTTGAGTTCTTGCAGTATAGAGGTACTTGAGTCGGTGGAGTTGCCACCATAGGTCTTGACCATCGCTGTAAGTTTTTCTCGATATAGTGGATTGGGCTGGTAGCCGATATACCCGGAGTGGTTTTTTACTCGGAAGAGTTTTCCACTTCGTCACCAAAATTACTTGTGTTGATTTTGTGTGGTTTGATTGTGTTTGCTGCTTTAATTATTGTTATTGTTTTTACATTTGCAGCTTATTATTTTAGTTGGTTGATTTGTTATATTGCCTGTTGCAATTCCATAGTAGCAGTAACAGGACTTGTCCTGTTTATTGTTTGTAATTCTGCATAGGGTCAGAACTAAGGATAACCCCGAATTTTCAATTGGTATCAGAGCCTGAACTCGATCCTTGACCCATTAATTATGGAAAGAAGCCAACCTTTAATTTTTCCCCCATTCCTTGATGATGATACCATCACGAATAATGATTTGGCCTTGTTTGAAAATAAGTTTAGGAAATTCCTTAAACTTAAGAAGAGTGGCCATAGCAGTAATAGGAATTGGAAGGATATGCCTAGAGAGAGTAGGCATAGCAGGAGTGAGTCTATAGATGACATGGGTAGTAGACCCATTGGTGTCCAATGCCATGAATGTGAAGGATATGGGCACGTTAGATCCGAGTGTCCCACATATCTCAGGGCTAAAGGCAAGAAAGCCATGGCAGCATCCCTTAGTGATTCTGAAGGTGATGATTCTCTTAAAGGCAATTATATGGCATTTCCTGCTAGTGTGACCGGTGAGAGGAACAAGTATGTTAGAGATTCTGGTTCAGAATCCTCTCATAGTGAGTTAGTTGATGAGGATAGTCTTCAGGTAGCTTATGCTAAACTTTTTAAAGAGAGTTTAGCTATTAAGAAGACTAATATAGAGGTCAATAAAAGGCTGAAAGCTGTAGAGCTAGAAAAGAATGAAGCTCAAGCTAAATTGAGCAAAGCCTTTTGATGGTTGATGACCTAGAGGAGAGGAACAGATGCCTAGCTAATAGAGTCCAAATATTAGAGACCGAACTTGAAGATGCTAGAATCCAATTGTCCGCATTTTCTAGTGGAGATAAAAAGGTGGACCGTATGTTAGGTATTATTTCTGAGCCTAACTTGAATAAGGCTTCTTCTTCCAAAGCTGTGCCTGTAGCAGCTAAACGTGACTTAGGTAAGAAACCTGTTGTGTGTAGTCATGTTCCTCCTCCTGTTGTTCCTCGTCCTGTAACCCAACCTCGATCTAGAGGTGTTGTGGGTAAACCTCGCTCTCATCCGAGGTTTGTGCCTGTTTGCCATCACTGTGGCAAGGCAGGACATATTAGGCCTAAGTGCTACACGTTGCACAAACATAAGAGAAGGCCTAAGAGTGTGTCTCATAGATTTGATTCGTTAAATCTAATGTCTCAAGTTTCTGCACTAACTAAACAGACAAATTTCTTAGTGAGAAACTTACTTTGTTGTCTGGGAACTCTCATGTGGAAGAGGTTCCTAGAAAGGTTTGGGTGAAGAAGCAAGATGAATTCCCATCTACTTCTGCATGTCCTGATGGACATGATGAGAGTGCACTTCGGTGTAACTCTGCTTAAAAGATGCATTTTTATTTTCCCATTGCATGTGTGTGTGCGTGTGTTTTATGTTTTTGCACGTTTATTTTGTTTTCACAGCATATGGGTGTGTGTGTGTCTTGTTTTTGTTATATGTCCCTTGGTATATAGGATGGAAACCCGGACATAAATTTCATAGCCGATTCCGAATGGACGGTAGTATGATCTGCACTCGGGATACAACTCCACGTACCATTGGATGTTTTACAAGCCTATTTATGTCTTTATTTTTATTTGTTAAAATCTGAAAAATTCAAAAAAAAATAGAAATTGAAAAGGACAAAATTTATTTTATTTTATGGCTTGTTAGAGCATGAAAAGCTTATGCATGTGATCCTGGTATGTAGGATATATGATTATGCATGTATGATATGCTTTTATTTTTCTTGATGCTCTATATACATGAGTGTGTGTGATAAAAACCTTTGGTATATCTTGTGCTTGCACTTCACATACACGTTTCTATTTTGTCAAGGCTTGGTCGCATGTATGAGTTTTTGGAATAGCAATCTAATTTCTATCATATATTGTTTGCTCAATAGTGTGACCTTTGACTAGTTGACCTTGCTATCCCCTTTTTTCAAAAGTAAAAAGAAAAATGAGACTCAAGTGCAAAAGAGCCAAAATGGCCAAATTCAAAAGATAAGGGCAAAAACCATTCACTCGAAAGAGTTATTAAATATGAGCTCATGATATTTCTGGGGTAAATAATATAGCATGCAACCAATGTTGCTTATTTTCAGGTCCTAGTGGTGCTGGGTTTGAACACCTATTTTGTGGACTTGGTTTGTTTAGAGATGGATTTCTTTGGCTGTGTCCAGCTCATAAAATAAGGTCTTAAGCCTTGATTTGTTGTGCACTTTATTTTTCACGCAAGTGCTTTATATGCTTTGGTGTTTATGTCATATGCTTAAGTGTTGTATTTAGCCACTTTTAAAATGATGCATATTGTTTCATGTCATAAACAGCTGAATACTGACTGGGTATCATTGTATCAGCTTGAAATGCTGTTTCAGTCAGTTTTTGACAGGATTTTTATTTATCTCCGTATGTGTCTGTGTGTGCTTCGTGTTAGTGCATACCTATTTTTTTTTCTTTCCTGTGCACATTTCTGAGTTTTGGTTTGCTTCCCGTGTCTTATTTTGCTAACTTTATGGGCCTGTTAGTGAGGGGGAGTAATTCCTGTCTGTCTATGCTCTTGCATGTGTTTTCTCCTGTTCTCCTGTTATTTTTCCTGTTTTCGTTTACCCTTTGTCATTTCGTGACAAAAAGGGGGAGAGTAATATATTAAGGGGGAGAGCCTTAATATATAGGAGAGAGCCGTAGAATATCCTTTAGTTATCTCCGTTTTAAGGGGAGTTAAGATTAAGGGGGAGAATGATTTCTACTTGTACATGTATGAGATTTTTACATGCTTTATGTTCTATTTGATTATCCCAATGCTTTTCACGGTATATTGTTGTTTGTGGATTTTTCAGGTAGCAGGTATGTTGCTGCGGTGGCATTATTTACAAGACTACTTTGTTAGGTGTTAGATCGAGTCCATTTGTAATAAGTCACTGTTTTGATGGTTGACAGTTGACTATTTTCTTTTTGGGTCTATTACCGTAGTCGTTGTATTAGGTAGTGTTTTGTCACGGAATGCCAAAGGGGGAGATTGTTAATTCCATTTTTATTGGCATGTGTCCGTGACAAAACAAGTTCAATTGAGTTGTAATCTTTCATGAAGATCTTTGTGCAATTGGACTGGTTTCTGGCTGCTGTGCATCAGACATACGTTCGTGGTGCGTTCATTGCAGTGTTCGAACGGTTTGCGTTAGTGTCACGTTCTCTATTGGGTTCGAACGGGCACATTCCAGAGAGCAAACGTTCGAGGCACGTTCTTGTGGGGTTCGAACGGGAGCATTCCAGAGAGTTCACGTTCGTTGTGCGTTCGATTGACGTTCGAACGAGTCTTCACAGAAAGGGCGCGTTCGTGTAGCGTTCTAGTAAGCGTTCGAACGCGACTGCGATCTGGACGCGTTTTTGGCCTGCAAAACCCTAGGTTTTCACCCTACCTATAATATAACCCTTAGCCGCCATTCCCCATTAGTTGAAGCATATTTCTCTTGAGCCAAATACTCTCAAAGCTTTCAACTCTCTTTGATTTCACCTTGAAGACTCTTGAATCTTATGTCTTCTTTGTTAATGGTGAAATCCATTCTTTGATAAACCTTCAACACAACATAACCCAAAATCCCTAATCCTTTAGAGTTCTATGGGAGGAGTTTTGGTAGTCGGAGTTCCGGCATTCAAAGGTGATACAATCTACTCAGAGACTTCAGAGGCTCTGAAGAAAACCGTGGGTCGCGGGCTTGAGGAGTTGCCTTGAGTTCTTGCAGTATAGAGGTACTTGAGTCGGTGGAGTTGCCACCATAGGTCTTGACCATCGCTGTAAGTTTTTCTCGATATAGTGGATTGGGCTGGTAGCCGATATACCCGGAGTGGTTTTTTACTCGGAAGAGTTTTCCACTTCGTCACCAAAATTACTTGTGTTGATTTTGTGTGGTTTGATTGTGTTTGCTGCTTTAATTATTGTTATTGTTTTTACATTTGCAGCTTATTATTTTAGTTGGTTGATTTGTTATATTGCCTGTTGCAATTCCATAGTAGCAGTAACAGGACTTGTCCTGTTTATTGTTTGTAATTCCGCATAGGGTCAGAACTAAGGATAACCCCGAATTTTCACATTCACATAACATAAGAAGGATAGAAATCCATATCTTCCTTTATCAGTAACATTGAACAGATGTCAAGAGATAATTGGATGTCCTGCAATACTGCTTGTGATTAGTTCTTTCTTCTATTTGATTTTCCCCCTGTTTTGGATCTTCAAGTTGCAAAATTTGGTATATGTATGACCACTATGAGCATATTTAAGTCCTTTGAGTGACAATAGAAGTAATACCTTTATGCTTCGCTTCTAGAATGGTGGTTCAGCAATGCTTGGAAAGGAACTGATCTCATTTATTGGGTCCTCCACAATTGGTAGCAGAAATGCACATGAATCTCTAGCTGATCCGCTGCTATCTCCATTTCTCTGCAGTAGACCTCTTTCAAGCGCCTAAGGTATCCACAAAGACGATTGTTCCGTTAAGGTCTCTGTTGCTTCTGATTTGAAAAGGTCTCTTCCTTTAAAATCTGGCTTCTGGAATGGTGGTTCAGCAATGCTTGGAAAGGAACTGATCTCATTTCTTGGGTCCTCCACAATTGGACATTGGTAGCAGAAATGCACATGAATCTCTAGCTGATCCACTGCTATCTCCATTTCTCTGCAGTGGACCTCTTTCAGGCGCCAAAGGTATCCACAAAGATGATTGTTCCAATAAGGTCTATGTTGCTTCTGATTTGAAAAGGTATCTTCCTTCCTAGGAATATAAGTGTACTGTTGTTATAGCTTCTATTTTAAGTTACTAGCCAAAAAAAAAAATCAGTTTTTAGTACACCATGTTAAATTGAAATGATGGTTATTGATAAGTTGCTTGTAATAGGAAATATAATAATAAACCCAACAAGATTCCATGCTCTCTTTCCTATAGTTTATTCTACCATTTACATCTAGAAACTTTAAAAACTGCCTGCATTGCTGTTTTCTTTTTTTTTTTCTGTTTCTTTTTTTGTTAACTTGCTTCAGATTATATGATTTTGTAATGTCTGTCTGTTCTAAAATTTTTGGTTGATGCTTCTGTTGCCACTGTTTGGGCTTTGGGAAGTCACTCCTTCCTCTGGAGGTAAACTGCTCTTGTTTCTGTTACTTGGCTATCTGCAGCTGCAGTGTGATTTTCTTGCATTTACCTTGTCTCTTCATTCTTTTCTTCCCCTCAGAAAAGAATCAAAGATGGATGATTAGTGGGTCCTGGGTCCAGTGAGGCAGCTCTCCAGAAACGTTGCTGATTCAAACGGTGTATCAACTCCATTGCAATTTAGCTGTAAATAATAACAGTACCATCATCTCCTTTTTTTCCAATACACTGAAGAATATTATTGTCCATCTATCTTAGTAACACAGCATAAGATTTCCTGTTTTCTGTTTTGTATTTGCGCCATAGTAGGTTTGCTTTTGGTTTATTTTTTTGATGCTTCATCATCTCAACTGTACACTATAATGAATGGCGTGTACCATGAAACTGCTCTTATCTACTTTTGCTGATAGTAACACAGCAGTGATGCAAAACTTGCTACTGACTGAATGCTTTCCTCATGTGCAGCGCTGAGCGAACTTTGCTAGACGATGGGCATGAAGAGAACATTGAAGAGAAAAGACAGAGAGCAACATTTGTTCAACAGTTGATCGTGTCAACTGTCTTCTAGGTCTTCCTGATGTCTTGTGTATCTCAACATTCGTTTAGGATTCGATACAAATTCAATTCGTTGATTCGTTTTGCCACCCCTATATTCTGGCAAGGTATCTAGAAAATAACGATCCTATTTAAGTAATGTTATGTGATGTAGTAAGTCTACGTGCTTGTATTAGGTAAAAAAACAAACTCTTCTGATCCTAAAGATGATTTATTTTGTTTCTGGTATCGTTCTCTTCTAACTAATCTGCATTTTTTGCCATCAACTATCAATCAGTGACTCATATGATCCTAAAGATAGTTTATTTTGTTTCGCGGGTTTGGATAATTAATGTTCGTTAGATTGTAACTTTGATGGTTGAGGTAGCCAATAGCATTCTCTATATTGCATCATATATATAAGTATATAACATTGTATTTTCGGGTCTCCACTTTGACTTATAAAAGTGCCAATGGTGTATTTTCTCCAAAATCATTTTGCAAGCAATTGTTTCTCATCTTGACTATTGAGGCTATGGAGGTGACTATGAATATTGTTGTGACTGTGTGCAGTGAGAATGAACTACTTCCCATTGTGCAATGAAGGTACAGGTATTGACAATGGAGGAAAGAAAGAAGCAAGAGTTGAGAAGAAGAGTGACCAAGAAAGAAAATGTTCTCATAATCAAGAGCATATAAATTCTGATACTAATAAGAACAATTTTGTAACTAGTTAACAATTCATTTCGTTACGAGATAAAACAAACACATTAATGGAATATAGTTTGATTCCAATATTAATTCATACAATTAAGTAAATATTTATTATGATTGTGATTTGTCATTCGATTATAGGTCAACTGATTCCAATCCATTCCGATTACAAATACATAAATCTGATTCCAAGAACATTCCAAACGTAAATGATGAGTGGTAATTATATCACTATTTCTCACTCATTTGACCTAATATTTTGTATAGTTTGTGAATATTTTGATGTGTTTTGTGTTATTTTGTAGATAAATAAAGTTTCAGGACATTCTGGAGGTGATTTTGGGCCAAAACAGTGAAAAATGACAAAAAGGGTATTTTGGTAATTATGGCGCGTCGCGACGTCTAACGTGCGCCGCAAGCTTGCTAACGTGCACCGGGTCCACATGTCATAATCTGAGAAGTTTGACTTTGCTAACGTGCGCCGTGCCACGTGTCATCATCCTACGGTGCCGACAATCGCCATCACCATGTGTCGCCACGTGTCAGCCACGTCATCATCCACATCACCAGTTGACCGAGTCAAAGTGCCACGTCATCATCAACCAATCACTTTTGCCACGTGTCGCCACGTCAGTGCCACTTCATCGCCACTTCAGCGCCACGTCAGCTCAATTATTGACTCATTTATCTAAATTGACACGTGGCATATAAGAATCTGAAACCAGCCAATCACGCGTTGACACGTCATCGCGTCGCGATGCAAAAACAAACTTGCGCGTCGCGACGCAGAGAGCTTATTGAGGCCTATAAATAGAGCTCGAAATTTCACTTTTAGATGTACCTTCCTCTCTGAATTCTCTGATGTAAATAGAGAGTTTTCTATCTAGTTTGTTTTAATTTCAGTTTTGTAATTAATTTTAATTACGTTCTGTAATAATAGTAATTTACTTTCTTTACTTTTACAGATTTTACTATTCAACCATGAGGAGGTAACTTCCCCATGCTATGATGAAAGGTAATTCTTTTACTATTACTATTTAGATTAATCTCCCTTAAATATAATATATTCATAATTAAAATTTGACTTAATGAGGATACCGCTATATTGGTCGGTTGGTAATTCATTTTAAACTGGTTTAAACCTGACTAAGCAAGGATACCGCCAGATTGGTCGGTTGGTAATTAAATGTTCATACCGCCTATATGGCAGGTTTATTTTGATTCCGCCTTTATGGCTGGTTGGACTTAATTTGACTTAATCAGGTTACCGCCTATATGGCTGGTTGGTAAAATCATCACAAGTTAATATATTATATCAAGGGAGATATCTAAATAGTAATTAGTAAAAGTTGATCATTTTACCTTAGCATTTTATTTTATTGTAATTTTACTTTTCAGCTTTTACTTTACCGCAATTACTTTTCAGCATTTTTACTTTATGTCTTTTATTTTACTAGCCCTAGTTATGTGTTGTAACTAAATTAGTTATCTATGGTTGTGATGAACTCTAATATCACCGGTTTATAAGAGGTTATTTTAGTTTGGGTAATTTAAAGGTTTACTTATTAAGTCTTAAGCTTAATGCGTCTTGTTAATTGGCCACTAATAGATTGATCTGGTAAATCTAAAATAAACTTGACAAATGAATTTTAGGTTTCAGCCTTAGACTTAATAGCCCACGATCTTCCTTGAGGATATATAACCTTTTAATAGATTTCCTTACATGATAGACATATACATGTCGGGCGCGGGTAGCCATAATTGGAACTTAAACTTAATGAATCCAGGTAATTTGGTTGACATAGACATATGGTTCAATTGGGTTAAACTGGGTATTTGCGTCTGACCATCGAAAAAGGCTTTCGCATAATTTTGTGTTTCAGGTTAGTAAACCGATAAATTACACAAACATAAAATAACCACTTCATCTTTAAAAAGATATTAGAAAGAATCACAACCCTATATAGTTTTATAAATTTGAATTTTCCTCAATCTAATTTCGTGCAATTTATTTACTTGTTTTTTAATTCAAAATCATCATCATTTCAAATCAATCAATCAACCTGTTAGATACTAGTAATCATTTGACCTCATAAAATTAATAGATTAGGTATTAAGTCCTCATGGGATTGATACTTTTTATACTACTTGAACGATACGTGCGCTTGCGTTATACGCATGTGATTACGCACCGGTCAAGTTTTTGGCGCCATTGCCGGGGACTTATTTATCTTTCACTATTAGTTTTGAGGTTAGATACATTTACTTGTATCTAATTTCTTTTTACTTATTGTTGTTGTTTTCTTGTGTTTCAGGTTCTCATAAACTACATGAGACGAACCAGAAGCTTTGAACTCCGGCCGCTTGACCCGGAGATTGAAAGAACCTTCAGACAGTTGAGAATGGAAATGCGAGAAGGCCAATAAGCTTTAGTCAACATGAAACCCGAACCTTTGGAAGTTGCACCACCAATACCCATTCGAGACAGAACCATTTCGGTGGTTGACAGACTCATTTCTTGTATTGTACTTCCTCTCTTACCAGCAAATGTGGGTGACATCAAAACATGCATTCAGATGATTCAGCAGTCAGTGCATTTTTGAGGAAAAGCAATTGAAGATCCTAATACCCACATCAGCAACTTCCTGGAAGTTTGCGGCACTTTCAATTACAACCGAGAACCTGAAGAAGCAATGAGACTGCGTGTTTTTCCATACTCCTTGAAGGACAGGGCTAAAGCTTGGCTATATTCACTACCAGCAGGTTCCATCACAACTTGGAACACTTTACCCACCAAATTCCTTGCAAAGTACTTTCCACCAGCCATAACTGGAAAACTGAGGAATGACATCACATCCTTTGTACAACAAGACTCGGAAACTCTCTACGAAGCTTGGGAAATGTACAAAGATTTGCTCCGGAAATTTCCTCACCATGAGATTCCAAAATGGCTCCAAGTCTAAACTTTCTATAATGGACTTTCTGGACTGATGAGAACCACAATTGATGCCGCTGCTGGAGGAGCTTTAATGGCAAAATGAGAAGATCAAGCCTATGACCTAATCGAAGAAATGGCCAACAACAACTCCTTGTGGCCAACAGAAAGGAGCATGATCCAAAGAATTGCATGAATTAATGAAGTTGGAGCCAATACAGCAGTCAACGCCAAGCTAGATCAGATATGCAAATTCATGGAGACTCTTACCACTGGATCCACAAGTTCACCATATGGAGGAGCACCAGAACCAAACCAACTTGAAGAAACGGTGAATTATGTCAACATTTTCAATAGATAGGGAAACAATCCATATTCCAACACCTACAACCCAGAGTGGAGGAATCATCCCAATTTTTCATGGAGCAACAATTCAGGGCAAAAGAACAATCCACCACATGGATTCCAACAGCAGAACTATCCACCACCTAGATTCCAGTAACAGAACAAAGGCCAGGAACATGAAAAAGAACCAGAAATGAAAGAATGGATTGCAGAGATGTTCAAAAAGCAATAAGCAGCATATGATGCTATATTTCAAAGCCAATCTGCTTCCATCAAAGCACTGGAGAATTAAATTGGACAGCTGGTCGATGCTCAGAGTTACAGACCGCCAGGAAATATTCCCAGCAATAAAGAACAAAATCCAAGGAATCGATGGAATGAGCAATGTCAAGCCATCACTTTGAAAAGCGGTACTGAAATCAACAAAGATGTTGGAATCAAGGAAACAATTGAGGAAGTTCCAAAAGATGCAGTTTCACAGATGGAGGAAAAAGAATCAAAGTAATAAGAAAAAGATCAGATCACTCCACCTCCACATTTCCTCAGTGTCTTCAGAAAAACAAACTGGACAAGCAGTTTGCTCGATTCCTAGAAGTGTTCAAAAAGCTGCACATCAACATCCCATTTGCAGAAGCATTGGAAGAAATGCCCAGTTATGTCAAATTCATGAAAGACATTCTTTCACGAAAATTGAGATTGGGAGATTACGAGACAGTAGTATTGACGGAAAAATGCAGTGTCATCATTCAGATGAAACTTCCCCCAAAGTTGAAAGATCCTGGCAGTTTCACAGTCCCATGCACCATTGGAGAACATTATATCGGTAAGGTTTTATGTGATTTAGGTGCAAGTGTTAATTTAATGCCTTTTCTATTTACAGGAAACTGAAAATTGGAGAAGCAATGTCTACCTCAGTCTCACTACAACTTGCTGATCGAACGCGCTCGCATTTCCAGAGGTGTTGTTTGAGATGTGCTGGTTAAAGTCGACAAACTCATTCTCCCAGCAGATTTCATCATTCTTGACATGGAAGAAGACAAAGATGTACATATCATTCTTGGAAGATCATTCTTGGCGACAGGACGAACTGTGATAGATGTACAAAAATGAGAACTTACCATGAAAGTTCAAAACCAAGAAGTTACCTTTATGTTTTCAAAGCCATGAAATTCTCGAACGATGAAAAATAAGAAGAATGATTCAGAGTTTATGTTGTTGATAGTATCGTTCAGGATACTGAGCCAAATCCCACGGATACACTTGAAGCTTGCATCACCAACATGACTGACAGCGAGCTAGATGCTGAAATCCTGGAATGTATCAACTACCTTGATAAACCATTCCGATTCAAAGCGACACCATAAGTGGAAATCCTGGAACTGCCAAAGAAAGATCGAATCAAGCCTTCGATTGAAGAACCACCACAGCTGGAGCTGAAGTTACTTCTGAGCCATCTCAGGTATGCATTTCTTGGAAACTCTTCTGAATTACCTGTTATTATTTCTTCTTCACTAATATTGGAGCAGGAATAAAAGTTACTGAGAGTGTTATGAGAGCACAAAAGAGCCATTGGCTGGACTATAGTAGACATTCGAGGCATTAGTCCATCATTTTGCATGCACGAGATTCTGATGAACGATGAGTACAAACCCACAGTAGAGCATCAACGGAGACTCAATCCAATCATGAAGGAAGTCGTGAAGAAAGAAATCATCAAATGGTTAGATGATGGCATCATTTACCCCATCTCAGATAGTACTTGGGTGAGTCCCATGTAGTGTGTGCCAAAGAAATGAGGAATTATTGTGGTCACCAATGAAAAGAACGAGCTGATTCCAACAAGAACGGTGACTGGATGGAGAGTATGCATGGACTACAGGAAACTGAACAAAGCCACAAGAAATTATCATTTTCCGCTTCCATTCATTGATCAGATGTTGGACAGATTGGCGGGACATGAGTTCTATTGCTTTCTGGATGGATATTCAGGTTACAACCAGATTGCCATCGCCCTAGAAGATCAGGAGAAAACCACATTTACATGTCCCTATGGTACTTTTGATTTCCGCAGGATGCCATTTGGATTATGTAATGCACCAGCCACATTTTAGCGTTGCATGATGGCCATCTTCTCAGACATGTTGGAGCAGAGTATGGAGGTATTCATGGATGACTTTTCTGTGTTTTGAGATTTTTTTGACCATTTCTTGCAAAATCTGGAACATGTGTTACAAAGGTGCGAATATACCAACCTGGTACTCAACTGGGAGAAATGACATTTCATGGTACATGAAGATATTGTTCTTGGACACCGACAGAGTAAAAATTGAAACAATTGAAAAACTACCTCTGCCAACATCTGTCAAAGGGATTCGGAGCTTTCTTGGACATGCAGGTTTTTACAGGAGATTTATCAAAGACTTTTCCAAGATTGCTAAACCTTTTTGCAATCTTCTGGAGAATGATGTTCCTTTCAACTTCACCAAAGAATGCCCAGAAGCTTTTGATATATTAAAACAAAAGCTGATTTATGCCCCTATCATTGTAGCACCATACTGGACCCTTCCATTTGAAATGATGTGTGATGCTAGTGATTTTGCTGTAGGTGCAGTTTTGGGACAACACAAAGCAAAGATTTTCCACACCATTTACTACTCCAGTAGAACTTTGAATGAAGCTCAACTCAACTACACAACCACTGAAAAGGAGTTGCTCGCAGTTGTGTATGCTTTTGATAAATTTCACTCCCATCTGCTGGGTCCCAAAGTGGTAGTCTACAGAGATCATTCAGCAATCAAATACTTGATCACAGAGAAAGATGCCAAACCCAGATTGATCTGTTGGATACTTCTTCTGCAAGAATTTGACGTGGAGATCAGAGACAGGAAAGGGACAGAGAATCAGGTGGCAGATCATCTATCGAGGCTTGAGAATGGAGAAACAGCTGGCAAAGAACTGACAATCAAAGAAACTTTTCCATATGAACGTCTATTTGCCATGAAACAGCAGGATGTCCCTTGGTATGCTGACTATGTCAACTATATTGTATCAGGAAAATGGTCGTTGGAATGGACAACTCAGCAAAGGAAGAAGTTCTTCAAAGAAGTAAAGCATTATATCTGGGATGAGCCGTATCTGTTCAAACGCTATGCTGATCAACTACTAAGACGGTGTGTTCAACAGGAGGAGGTTGATCGGTGTAAACACACACGTATAACGCAAGCGCACGTATCGTTCAAGTAGTATAAAAATATCGATCCCACGAGGACTTAATATCTAAGCTATTAATTTTATGAGGTCAAATGATTACTAGTATCTAACAGGTTGTTGATTGATTTGAAATGGTGACGATTCTAAATTTAAAAACAAGTAAATAAAATATTCGAAAGTAGATTTTAAGAAAATTCAATATTAAAAACTATCTACGGTTGTGATTTCTTCCAATATCATTTTAAAAATGAAGTGGTTATCTTAAATTTGGGTATTATATTGATTTATTAACCTGGAACACTTAATTATGTGTAAGCCTCTGTCGATGGTCAGACACAAATACCCAGTTTAACTCAATTGAACCATATGTCTATGTCAACCAAATTATCTGGATTCATTAAGTTTAAGTTCCAATTATGGCTACCCCCGCCCGACAGGTATATGTCTATCCTATAAGGAAATCTATTAAAGGGTTATTTATCCTCAAGGAAGATCGTGGGCTATTAAGTCTAAGGCTAAAACCTAAAATCCTTATGTCTAGTTCATTTTAGATTTACCAGATCAATTTTATTAGTGGCCAGTTAATAAAAATCATTAAGATTAAGACTCAATAAATAAAATTTTATATTACCCAAGCTATAATCTAACCCCCTATAAACCGGTGATATTGGATTTCATCACAACCCTAGATAACTGGCTTAGTTACGACACATATTTACGGGTAGTAAAATTTAAATAAAATAAAAGACAAAAAGTAAAATACTGAAAATTAAATACTGAAAAGTAAATTGCTGAAAAGTAAAAAAAAAATGTAAAAAGTAAAAGTAAAAGTAAAAAGTAAAAAGTAAAAAAAAATAAAAGTAAATTACTGAAAAGTAAATTGCTGAAGAGTAAATTGCTGAAAAGTAAATTACTGAAAATTAAATAAAGTAAAAGTACAATAAAAGAAAATACTGGGGTTAGATGATCAACTTTTATTACTACTATTTTAGATATCTCCCTTAATATAATATATTAACTTTACGTGATAATTACCAACCAACCATAAAGGCGGTATCCATACTTAGTCAGGTTAAAACCAATTTATAATTAATTACCAACCGGCCAATATAGCGGTATCCTCATTAAGTCAAGGTTTAAATAGTAAGGGAGATTAATTTAAATAGCAATAATAAAAGTTTTACCTTTCACCACAGCAAAGGGGAATTACCTCCTCATTACTTGAAAAATAAAAACTACAAAAGTAAAGAAAGGAAAGGATTGTGCGTAAAAGTAAATTGCGGAAAGTAAAAACTGAAAAATAAAGAAAAGAAAGTGCGAAAGCGGAAATTAATTACTGAAAGCTGTAAATAAACAAACAAGATACAATCTTCTTATTTATTCTTTAGGAATTTCAAAGAAGAAAGTATGAATTTTACAAATGAAATAGCTTGGTATTTATAGGCAAAATTTTGCCTCCATCAAATCATCCATCAAATTCTCCACCAAATCCATTATTAATTTCTCCACTAATTACTCCACCAAATCCATTATTAATTACTCCACTAATTTCTTATCATGTTTGGTGATGATTTGATAATTTTATTATTTATTTATTAATTTATTTTTTTGCTTTGAAAATGACTTTAATAATTACACACAACACACTTCTAGATGGTTCATCAATTTTGGTCATGAAATCTTCAGAATTCGAAAATATTTTGTCTTTCAACGTTGTAGATCTTTGAGTATTCTTTAATCTGGCACTTGAATCGGCTCAATCCGATATTGGAGTAAAATGTTATGCCCAACATACGACAGATGTGCAAAACTGGAATTTCCAAAACGGCACTTTGTCAAAAACGCCCTTTCAAGTTTCCAATCTCCAAAATTAAAATATCAAGTCCAATAATTGCCCTTATTTGACCCATATTTCATCCTAAATGATTTCATTGAGATCCGATATTATTTTATCTGCAAAAAAAACTAAAACACATCAAAACGTTCATCAAGCCCGAGAAACTAAACAAAATATTAAGTTAAATGGGCGGTAATATTGATATATTTTCCACTCATCGGAGGTCAATAGTGTTCTGCAAAACTGTCATTCGTCACCATACGGCGGACGCTTCAGCGAAAATAAAAATGCAGCCAAAGTCCTACAATCAGGTTTGTTCTGGCCCACTTTTTTTAAAGATGCTTATCTTTTTGCTCTTCAATGTGACAGGTGCCAGAGAACTGGGAATATTTCGAGAAGAAATGAAGGACCGTTGAAAAACATTCTAGAAGTGGAGATATTCAATGTGTGGGGTATAGATTTCATGGGACCCTTTGTTCCATCATTCGGAAACTTGTACATCTTGGTTGTTGTAGACTACGTCTCCAAATGGGTTGAAGCAATTGCACTACCATCCAATGATTCAAAAGTGGTGATCAAATTCTTGAAAAAAAACATTTTCACTCGGCTCAGAACACTTCGGGCAATTATCAGTGATGGTGACTCATATTTCTGTAACAGATACTTCGATGCACTCCTATCCAAATACGGAGTTACTCACAAGGTTGCCACTGCTTAGCATCCACAGTCAAATTGACAGGTTGAGGTTTCAAACTGAGAAATCAAAAGAATCTTAGAGAGAACCATTGGATCAACAAGGAATGACTGGTCAACAAAACTGGATGATGCATTATGGGCCTACCGAACAGCTTGCAAGACACTCATTGGTATGTCCCATATCGATTGGTGTTTGGGAAAGCATGCCATCTGACAGTTGAGCTTGAACACAAGACGTACTGGGCACTGAAGAAGTTGAATCTTGATTCACAAGCTGTAGGAGAGAAACGACTTCACCAACTCAACGAATTGGAGGAGTTTCGTCTACAAGCTTATGAGAATGTCATATTGTACAAAGAAAAGACCAAGAAATGGCATGACCGAAAAAAAGTGCACAGACAGTTGGAACCAAGGCAGCAGGTGTTGTTGTACAACTCAAGGTTGAAACTTTTCCCTGGAAAGTTGAAATCAAGATGGTCAGGTCCATTTGTCATCACTCAGGTTTTACCATATGGAGCTGTTGAGTTACTGGATCCTAACATCAACGAAACATTCAAGGTTAACAGTCAGCGTGTCAAACACTACTGGGGAGAATCATTTGAGCGACAAAAAGAAAGTTTCACACTTTCAGATCCAGCCTAACGTTTGAGAAGTCACGTCTAGCTGACGACGTTAAACTTAGCGCTCGCAGGAAGGTAACCCATGCAATTTGTGTATATATTGTGATTTGGTGTGATTTAATTTTGTGTGTTTAGTTTTTGCAAATTAAGACATTCCAGGATGGAAGAAATTCTCGCAAATCTTCACAAGCAATTTCCTTCTCTCCCCTAAAAAATCTTTGATGAAAGTTTACAAAGCTCGCTTGGAACGGATGAGACTACTGATGATCCATGATATTCCTAATGACATTTGTTGGGTAATCGAAGCACGAGTCCAATTGGCAGGTGAGTCTTCTGACTCTTTTATTTCACATCTACCTGGTTTTGGAAGAAGCACATATACAAAGAAACATAGAGCTAAGCAAATGGGTGTTTGTTACAAATGTGCACGCTGAAATTGCAATACTCGTTGTCGTTCTTTAGGAATGGTGTCTGATAATCGCGAAGACAAAATTAAATTCATTAGGGATAGCTTGAGTAAGGAGTCTTTAGATGATATATCTTCGACTCTTGAGACGCATCCCAGTGGATATGTTCACATAGCCTTTCGCAAATTACATACAGAATTCCAGAAAGAAAGACAACAGTTAAATCTTGGAATCTGATTCAAAAAGACTATGTTTGCCAATTTATAAGAAAATTGGATGGGAAGCTTGTCCCTGACGCATAGACGTCAATAAAGCCGCTACTTTTCTTGTACATATTATATCTCTTTGTCTTTTCCTAATAATTGTGATTTGTTTTGTTATTTTCTTTTACTTTCTCCGACAGGATCCATACCTTTTTGACTATCACGATTTATTTTACTGTTTAACTAATAATTGTTATTTGGGAGGTACTAGTGCTATTATTTTACTCACCTTTTCAGGTGTTATAAATTCAACTCATCATTACACTTTTGAAGACATCCAGAGTAAAACATGGAAGCCACTTCAAGAAGACGAGTTGAAAACATCTGTGTGTTTTGCGGTACTAGTGTTGGTGTTAAGCCACAATACGTAGAGGCAGTACAGGAATTGGGTCGAGTCTTAGCTGCAAGGAATATGCACTTAGTATATGGCGGAGGCAATCTTAGACTAATGGGGATCGTTTCAAAGGCCGTACAGGAGGGAGGCAGTCACGTTTTGGGAATCATCCCAAAACCCTTGGCAGAAGCAAATCTTATTGGACCATCAAACGAAGAAGAGCTAATTGTGCCACGTATGTCTGAACGACTGGTAGAAATGATTAACCGTGTTGATGCTTTTGTTGCTTTGCCATGTGGCTTGGGTACATTTGAAGAAATTCTTACAGTGTTATCTTGGGCAAACTTGAACATACACCGCTTGGACTGTACAATGTTGAAGGATTTTATGATTTTCTTTGTGTGTTTCTTGATGATGCCCGGAGAAATGGGTTCGTGTCAAAACCTATGAAAGAACTCCTCTTTACTGCCAGAACTGCTCTGGATCTAATTGACCAAATCTTAGACTATGAACCACAAATTGACCCTATCCTTTCAAAGATAAATTGGTCCGAGGAGGATCATGGTAAGAGGCGTAGGATTAATCTGGATCTTAACCTTTAACTTTTCATGTAGAATTTCAACTAACCAGGTATTATCTTCTAAACTCTTCTTCTACTGTTTAAGACATTGGGGACAATGTCTCATTTAAGTTTGGGGGAGAGAATTAGTTGATCAGTATCTTCTTTTTAGTTGTGTGTTGTTTTTATTTTTAGTCCAAAAATTTTTGAAAAATACAAAAAATTGAAAAATTTTCAAAAATTACAAAAATATTTTGCGTTTTTGTGTTTTTATTTTGACTAAAAAGTTGAATTTGGTAAGAGATAGCTGTGTAAGGAATTTTCACTCCTGAGACGTATCTCAAACCTATTTCGGAACAAGTTAATTTTTGTTTATTTCATTTTAAATTATTTAATTTATGAATTCTCCATAATACTGACTAAAATGGATCTTCATATGTTCAGTTGGCAGGTATTATCAACATGCATGGTAACATACGGACATGAGCTATAATTGAAAAGTTTATAATATTCAGTGTTTTAGTTTAATTGGAGGAAGCATCTCAAAAAGTGATGGAGTAAAAAAAAATCGTCTGAGATCCGAGTTATTAAGTCTGTAAGGGTGTTTTAACATCTAGTGCCCTAAATCCAACTGGTTTGGGAGTCACTGGCCCAAAGCTCGCTACATGGATCAAAGATGTTACAAAAATATATATATATGAAGTCTGAGTAATTAAGTCTGTAAGGGTGTCTTAACACTTGGTGCCCTAAAGCCAACTGGTTTGGGAGCCACCGACCCAACACTCGCTACATAGACGGAAGTTATTGTATATAAATAAAAAAAATCAAAGAAAAAAATCAGAAAATTTATTCCATTACTACAAAAAGATGTGAATTCTGATAAAACTTTAGGACAAAAATATTACTCTCTTCTCAACTGCACTTATGACTGTTGTGGGCAAAAATGAACTGATTAATATTTTGTTGGCTGTGTATATGGAGAAAGGTAAAATATAATCGGAGAATTTAGTTATTCGGTAATTTAGAAAGAAAGAAAACAACTAGTAACTTGGAGTAGAAGTTTCACCTGATTAGTCACTAACATTTTTATTCTCTTTTCTCTTGTCTTTTTGCTTTTGTGTGCATTAGTTTCACTACCTTTTTACTTTTGTAAAATGTTTGTGGGTATCATTGCTGTAAACCCTCACGAGACTACAACTCGTCCACCAGGGACACCTAGGGGTTTACAGGCTTGTTGCATATGCTAAATGCAACCGTGATCCCTACAAAAGTGGCTTAGTTAAATTTTATTTTAAAGATGTTTATGTTATTTTATTCTATGTTTTGCTCGAGGACTAGCAAAATGTTAGGTTTTGGGGTGTGATGAGTGACAATTATATCACTATTTCCCACTCATTTGACCTAATATTTTGTATAGTTTCTTGAATTTTGTGAATATTTTGATGTGTTTTGTGTTATTTTGTAGATAAATAAAGTTCCAGGACATTCTGGAAGTGATTTGGGGCCAAAACAGTGAAAAATGACAAAAATAGTATTTTGGTAATTATGGCGCGTCGCGACGCATAGGCTGGATCGCGACGTCTAACGTGCGCCGGGTCCATGTGTCAGAATCTGAGAAGTTTGACTTTGCTAACGTGTGTCGTGCCACGTGTCACCATCACAGCCGATCTACTAACGTGCGCCGTGCCACGTGTCATCACCCTACGGTGTCGACAATCGCCATCACCACGTGTAGCCACGTGTCAACCACGTCATCGTCCACATCACCAGTTGACCGAGTCAAAGTGCCACGTCATCGCCACGTCATCATCAACCAATCACAGCATGCCATGTGTCACAATCCTACGGTGCCGATGTTGGGATTTATGTCCTAGAGCTTCATGTGTTGTAAAACGGAATTGATTATTGTAATAATTATAAACGCATTATTCATTTATCAAAGTTGTTTGATTTAAATTGCATATTGTCTAATTGTCTTGTTTACCTTGATTACTTTTGTACCTTTAGACTTAGTGTATGTTTGATACACAAGAGGATTTAAGTCTGAAGTTAGTAATCTAAATTGTCCATAGAGAGCAAACAGAGTGGGTACTTTGTTTGTGGTTTATCTATAGCTGCGGTCCATTCTATACTTGTATGACGACCTTGATCCGGGTTCGTTCATGTGGTGACATGAGAATGGAGGCACCTTGTATGATATGATCATATAGGACTGGACTCAGATAAATATGAATTTCTTTAATATCCGTTAACCCAAGAAATTCATTTTATCTACTAGATGGTCATATATGGATTAATCTTAATCCTGAGTGTACTACGAACTCCTGCATGTTAGGCTGTGTCCTTTGATTTACTATGGTGAGGTTGGTGTAGCAGTCACGGCCAATAACTACGTATTTTGGGGATATGGTTTGGTATGTAGCTGGGAACGTTTTACATAGATATGGAATTCACTCATTCTTTCGAGAAGTAGAAGAATATCTCTTTTAAGAGTTGATTCGGGACTTGAATAATTTTGAGCGCTCAACTTTCCTATTACGAATAGAAAGTATTATATTCATAATTGTTATGAATTAATTGTTCATTATAGAATCAATGGTGCTTAAGAGATAAAATATTTAGAGGGGTATAACGGACTTATGACCCGGCTCTATTTATGAGATATCAAGACAAGCCTTAATGGTTTGCCAAATCATCCACCAAGTTTTTGTTAATTAGTTTTGACCTAATTACCTAACTTGTTCCATTATCTAATGGATTTTGGTTGACACTCCACTCAAGTGTGTTGGCCATTTACAATTGATAAAATTGAGTGGATGTTGATGGAATGTTTTTAAGTTCATATTCTCTACCATTCCCACTCAAAGGTTGGGTAAATCAAGAAAATTCATATACTTAGCATTTTGGAAAAAGAAATTCAAGAGAGAGCTAAAACATTTCACAAAAGTTGTGAGTAAGGTAGAGAGAAAAAATCTTTTTCTCAATAGTTGAGATTAGAAAAAGAAAAACAAAAGTGAACAAGATACTTGATCTATTCATCTCATCTTTCTAAAGCCAAAAGAGTTTGTGACATTAAAAACTTCTCTAAAAAGTTTAGAGGTTGATCTTTGTGAGTGAAGCCCACACTTCGGTTTTTTGGTTTCGAGATATAGCTCGGAAGATTGAGTGGTTGATTCTACGGTAGAATCTCAAAGGAAATTCATCAAGAGTTTGTGGAGTTCGACTTCAACAAAGGAGAAGGCAGAGAAAATTTTAAAGATCCGGTCGGTGCCACCACATCCGCAACTTCTGCTGCGCAAGAGGAAACGGTTTCCAACAATTGGTATCAGAGCTTAAGGTTGAAAAGTTTTCTTAACTCTTCTCTTTTAAGTTTCAGTTTTAATAATTTATATGAGATATAGATTATTAGAATGCATGTTATGATGAGTAGGCACAATTAGATTCATGAGATGAATGGTTTGAATGTTCATGTGATGATGTTTACTTTTGATTCATGTGATGAATGTATTGCGTTGATCGTTAATTTTTCCGGCTCTTATTTTTAGTATTGGAAATGTAAGACCATAAGGTCATGTTCTTTCAAGTGTTGTAAGTTCATTTCCTTTGTAATAAGTTCAATTTGTAACTTGGAGGAGCCGATGCCGTGAAGAACTCAACATACCATGGAGCAAGATTTGAAGACCAAGGATGCCTTGGATTTATTGTACTAATTAGATTAGTAATTTTTTTAAAAAAAAAAATAAAGCCCGGTTAACGCAATTTATGTATGTATGTGAAACTACATTCCGTTACGAGTCCATAGAAAAAAACGGGGACCAAAACGGACTCCGGAAGCTCCGGAACGGAGTAAATAAAAAGTACCAGTGTTTTGACACCAGACCGATTTCGTTCGAACGCCAGTCAAACGAAACTCAAACGTTTTGCTACTGCCTGGAAAACGTTCGAACGCCCAGAAAACGAAACACAAACGTTTTCAGCTCAGACCTGGGCATATATATGTGTTTTAAATTGTTTATTAACATGCCATATAGCCTAGGGTGCCTACTCTTGCATTTTCACATGCCATAACATGTAGACATGCATGATATTCAAGTCATAAATATGATTTTATGTAAATTTAAAAGTTAAATTAGAATATAAGATGCATGTAAACGAATTATAATAATGATTTATTGGTTTAAAGGTTTAAAAATTTGGAATTCAAGTTTAGAACAAATGGACATTATGAGTACATTATTTTCCTTGGTATATCGGATGGAAACCCGAATATAAATTCCATAGCCGCTTCCGAATGGACGGAAATTGGTTTGCACTTGGGATACAATTCACACGTACCTTTGGAGTAAATAACGTACTTTTATCCATTAAATGGTTTAATGACATATAGTCCATTAGTTGAATTCTAAAATTTTAACTAATTTTTTAATTGTTAAAATTGATTAGATCACTTAATCAAACTTGATTAAATTAGTTTAATTAAGTTAATGATTAGTAGAGACTAATAAGTATTAGTGAATAAAATTTTAAGTGTTAAAATTGGTTAGATCACTAATAATCCACTAGTTTTATAAAGATATGTTTTAGCCGAGCATAATCTTAATACATTAGAAACTAGTGAGATAGAAACCTTAAACTTCAAATAGTGAGTGGGAGAGGGGTATACCACTATATATCCCATGATCTCCATTGTTATCCAAAATGTGAGATTCAATAGGCGCCTTGTGGCAGCTTTGTTCCTGTCCCCCCTATGGATGGTGTCCTTATTGGGTCAATATCAGGTTTGGATTCCGAAAGGAAAGGTAGGTACTCTAGATTTATTTGGTGATTTGACCTACCCTACGGCGGCACTTCACTAGTTAAGTCCAAGAGTTCCGAAATAATGGGTCACACTCACAAGGAATGGTTAAGTTGTTAATCAAAGCTTCCTTGATCAAATAACGGTAGTTGATTAATATAGGAATAAGAGTTATTTCAGATATATTAATCAATTGAGAATGTCTCAATCTATCATGCGAATATTTGACCTACCCTACGGCGGCACTTATTTGTGGGATGATAGATAATCGTGGCATAGTAATTCTTTTAGGTTTCTAATTCATTATACATTGACCATGCATCATGTTTAATTTTATGCCTAAATGTTTGACAATTTCAATATGCGATGAATTAATGATTGAATGCGTGTTTATTATTTTTCAGCCATGGCATCTGCAATAATCTCAATAATCAAACAACAAGAAAAATTAACCGGGGATAATTATGTTAAATGGAAAAGTGACATGAATGCAATCTTGGTCTGCGAAGATCTTTAAATTTGTCTAATGGAGGAATGTCCTCCTGAGCCAGCACCTAATGCTGGCAGAGCTGCACGTAATGCTTATAATAATTGGATTTAAAGCTGATGAGAAAGCCCATAGCTATTTGATAGCATCCATGTCTGAGGTTCTTGCTGCACAGCATCAGCCTATGGCGACAGCATCATTGATTATGCAGTCATTACAGAACATGTTTGGGAAACCTTCAGACCGGCAACAACATGA
>SKCR01053838.1:0-29973 GCA_019454045.1 Zanthoxylum bungeanum | reverse complement strand
CGGTCTCAACGGGTTTACTATACTGACCAAGTAGTGTAAACCTTGACCAGGAACTGTCTCAGAATGACAACGTCATGATCCAACTCAATGTCAGTTGCGACGCTTTTGCAACTGCACCATGGCTAGTCTTTCTAAGGTCATTACGTCTTTACCATATTAAAAGATAGATTATATTATAGAAACTGCATATATTATTCAAAATAATAAGGTTTTACAGAAGTATTCATAAAGAAATACAACCGGGAATTGGCGCTCTAAGCACCAACCACAACAAAAACCCCCACTTGCTCTAGTGCCAATAACGATTGTATCTAATACCCATCGACTCCGAAGGTATGGCCTTCGTCAGCGGGTGTGCTACATTATATTCACTCGATACCTTGCCATGACAATATCCCCTCGTGACACAATCTCTCGAATGATGTGGTACTTGCATTCCACATGTTTCGACTTCTGATGCGCCCTCGGTTCATTTGCTTGCGCAATGGCTCCAGTATTATCACAGTATAACGGAATCACATTCTCGAAACTTGGGACAACTCCCAATTCTTTGACAAAGTTCTTTATCCACACGGCCTCTTTTGCAGCTTCAGAAGCTGCAATATATTCCCCTCAGTGGTGGAATCTACTGTTGATCCCTGTTTGGAACTCTTCCAACAAACTGCACATTCGTTAAGGGTAAATACGAATCCAGAAGTAGACTTTCTATCATCGGGATCCGATTGGAAATCGGAATCCGTATACCCGTTAACTTGCAGTTCGTTTCCTCCTCCTTAAATTATCAACTTATCCTTAGTACCTTAAGATACTTGAGGATACGTTTTAATGGCCATCCAATGGTCATTACCTGGATTGGACTGATATCTACTAGTTACGCTAACAACGAAACTGATATCAGGCCTTGTACATAACTTGGCATAGATTATGCTACCCAAACATGAAGCATAAGGTTGGTTAGACATTCTAACCTTCTCATCTTCTGTTTGTGGACTCATCTTCTTAGAAAGATGAATCCCATGTCTGAACGGTATGTTTGCTGTCTAACAGTTACCAAAGTTATACCGTTCTAAGATCTTATCTATGTACGTTGAATGGGATAACCCAATCAGCCTCCTTTGTATATCTCTATAGAGTTTTATCCCTAAAACATAGGAAGCTTCTCCCAGGTCCTTCATGGAGAAATTCTTACAGAGGTACGCTTTGACGCTTTGTAACATTCCTAAATCATTCCCAATGATTAGGATGTCATCAACATATAGGACTAAAAATACGACCATGCACCCACTGGCCTTCTGATACACACATGATTCTTCAGAATTCTTGAGAAAACCAGACGATCTAATAATCTCGTCAAATCGAAGATTCCAACTTCGTTAAGCTTGTTTAAGTCCATAAATGGACTTCTTAAGGTACATACCATACCATACCCGAGTTTTCGCTGGACGCAAAACCTTCTGGCTGTTCCATATAGATTTCTTCATCAAGAAATCCATTTAGAAAAGCCGTTTTGACATCCATTTGCCAAATCTCGTAGTCATGATACGTAACTATAGAAAGTAAAATCCGGAAAGACTTAAGCATTGCTACTGGTGAAAAAGTTCCATCGTAGTCAACACCAGGTCGCTTCGTGTAACATTTTGCTACCAGTCGGGCCGTGTAAGTTTCAACCTTACCTTCAGGTCCGCGCTTCCTCTTGTAAACCCATTTACAACCGATAGGAACAATTCCTTCGGGAAGCGGAACCAAGTTCCAAACTTGATTCTCATGCAATTAGTCTAACTCGGATTTCATGGCACTTTGCATTTTACGAAGGCGATGTCCAACATCGATTATCTATAGGTGAAATGATCAGTCTCTTCAACTAAGAGAACATCTAGACTCTTTTCTTGTATCAAATACAAGCGTTCAGGAGGTCTAGATACCCTTTCTGACATACGGAGTGTGTGTGTTGAAGGTCCTTCATCTACTTGAACTTCAGGTTCCTCCGTTGGTTCTTTGTTTTCAGGTTGGACTTCATCAAGTTCAACCTATCTATGATTACCACATTCTGGCAAAAATTCTACTTCTAGAAATTTTGCGAAGCGAGCTACGAACCCATTTCGATGCTCGGTATCATAGAACAGATATCCCCCGTATTCGAAGGATATCCGACAAACCTAAACTTTTGCCCTCGAGGCGAAAGCTTATGTTGCTGAGTCACCCTGACATAGGCAGGACAACCCCAAACCTTAATGTAACCAAGATTTGGTCTCCTACCGAACCATATCTCATACGGTGTCGTAGGAAAAGCTTTTGAAGGAATCTTATTCAAAAGATGTGCAGCTGTTAAAAGAGTAGCCCAATAAATAATAGGGCAAATCTGTGAAACTCAACATCGATCAGACCATATCCAATAAAGTCCGATTTCTCCTCTCAGACACTCCATTGTGCTGTGGAGTACCTGGAGGAGTATATTGAGTGAGAATCCCATTCTCCTTCATATAATCCATGAACTCACCACTCATGTATTCACCGCCTCGATCGGATCGAAGGCATTTAATATATTGACCAGTTTGTTTTTCTACTTTATTTCGGAACTCTTTGAACTTTTCAAAGGTTTCTGATTTATGTCGCATCAAATACACATAACCGTACCGTGATAAATCATCGGTAAAGGTAACGAAATACGAATAACCACTTTGAGAAGTCTGACTTAGTGGACCACATACATCAGAATGTACGAGTTCCAGTAAGTTAGTGGCGCGGTATCCAACACCAGAAAATGGGGCTTTGGTCATCTTACCATGAATACATGATTCATAAGTTGGATAGGATTCAATGGTAAGATCTGGTATCAAACCATTTCTAACCAATTGGGTAAGGCGTTTAACGCCTATGTGACCCAGCCGCATATGCCAAAGTTGAGTATTATTAATTACAGGTAAACTACGTTTATTAACTCCAGTATTTAAAATATCTTTTGAAGTTTGCAATGTATAATGACCATGCTGGTTTGGACAACAAAGGATCTGAATATTACTTTTATCAAATAAATACAAATAACAGTTCTTAATATTAATACAAAAGACTTCTGTATCTAATACAAAAGTGATATAATATTAGCTACACATCCAGTCACAAAATAGCAGTCATTTAACAAAAGTGTCCTATTCGGCAATGAGATCTCGCATACTCACACTGCAACTGCATCCAGAGAGTCTCCACTCCCGAATCGTAACTACATCTCTCCTGGCTTCAGTCTTCTAATTTCCTTCAGCACCTGCAACGAATTGAAAATGTGAATGGGACAAGCAGAATCTAAAATCCAGATGGATGTAACGGCTTCACAAGCCAAAGATATATCAATAACTGGAAAAATAAATGTACCTGATGTAGATGTTCTCTCCCTCCTCAGCTGGGCTATGTAGTCAGGACAGTTCCTTTTCCAGTGCCCGACTTTGCTGCAATCTTTGCCTGTGGTTGAGGACCGAAACCCTTCTTCTTCTTCTTCCCTTTATTCTTTTTTCCCTTTGGCCAGGCCTGGGAAGAAGCAAAAGAGAAATAGGTCTCGGAGGGCGAGTCGGTACTCCCTTCTTGAGGTCCTCCTCCGCAGTGAGCAACATCCTATGCAACTCATGGTAGGTACAGATAGTCATGTTCATGTTGAAGTACATCACGAACTGGCGATAAGAAGCTGTTAGAGAACCAAAAATGACAATCCTACCAAGAATGTCATTCAGAATGAGATTATGTTCCCTCAATTGATCGATCAAATCGATCATTTGAAGAACATGCGGGCTAACAGCTTGCCCCTCATCCCATCGCGCATGGAACTGTTCCATTGCGACCTTGTGAACAACTACTTGTTCTTTGTTCTCAAATGATTGTCTTAATCATGTCATCATAGTATAGGCATCTGACATGCCATAATACTGTTTCTTGAGTGCCAGTGAAAGCGAACTTAAGATGTATGATTTAACCCTTAAATCATCATCATTCCAAGCTTAGAAGACTTCGCGTTCCTCCGGTGAAGCGTCCTCTGCCACAGTAAGGGGCAGTGGACCCTCAAGAACATATCCCAACCTCTCGAAATCGAGGACAATCCTCAAATCCAGATCCCAATCAGCGAAGTTCTCTGCGCCTTTAAGTTTGTTCGCATCAAGTATACGCGCAAACTGATTAGTGGATTGTGCCACCATCAGAAATCTATCATATAGATCAGGAAAAAACGGTTAGAAGAAAATAAACAGTTTCATAGAATATCAAAAGCATAAACTAGATCATGGATTTTTAATCTAAAAATGCCCATCCAAATAAATCATGCAATACTGTAATCCCCAAACAGAATACAAAGATTTAATAATAAAATTAAATACAAATAGTGAAAAGTGGATCCCGTGAATATATTTCAGCTCACAGCAGAGGCACGGTCTCGCCTACGTATATTCATCAGGTAGACAACTAATTTGTCAATCACTCACTAGTGACTCCTGGGTTCCGGTCCTGGTCGTTTCTCGTTGTCGCTGCTAAGGCAGGCCCACAAGGAGACGTACCAAGGTTAAACTCGTCAATGATAAACTCAAGTTACTTTCGTAACCCTGACAGCTAGGGCACGTTCAGGATTCCGCTTTCACTTGAATTTATCTAGTATCTGATATACATCAGGTATAAATAAATCTCTATCGGCTACACCCTCATAGCAGAGGCACGGTCTCAGATGTAGTCACAGAGAAATATTTATAAACCGTATTGACAAGACGGACCACATAGCATGCATCAAATACATAATTACATTTAAACCTTATTAATTAGGGATTTTCCGCTAAGTGTCATACACCCTAAATCTAATCAAATTAGAATATATTATGCATGTATAATGTCGAGAAAACATGATTAAACATTGAATTAAGTAAGGCTAATCATTTTAGGGGGCCTAGAATCAGACTCGCTCTGATACCATTTTGTAGGGGTTTTAGGGGCTAAATACGATAACGCAGCGGAAACGGGAAAATCAAATTTTCTGATTTCAAAACTTTTTCTCGGATTAATAAAATAACTCATTTATTTTATTATCCAATAATCAAATTATGAAAATCAATTTTCCGATTTCAAAATTTTTCTCGGATTTAAAATAAACTCATTTATTTTATTATCAATCAATGAATTTGATAAAATAAACCATTAAAAATCAAATTCATGTGAATTTACCGAATTACCCTTAAATGTCAAATTTTGTTTATTTTAATCCGAAATTGTTGGAAACAATTTTGGATGATTCTAAATCATTACATATATGAATTTAACATGTCATACCAATGAAATTCCATTTGCAACAACAAAATTCACAAAAATAAACCTAAGGCCGAGAGCCTCCTAAAGGGAATAATTGTGCATTTTGCACTTCCTATGTTCAAAACACATCAAGGCAAAATCCAATCAACCCAATATTTTACATGCATCATATACACATCCAAATACACCATATAAATGAAATCCCCAAACTTGGAAGTGGTCTTAAACCCTAATTTT
The DNA here is from genome assembly GCA_019454045.1 of Zanthoxylum bungeanum. Classification (NCBI taxonomy): domain Eukaryota; kingdom Viridiplantae; phylum Streptophyta; class Magnoliopsida; order Sapindales; family Rutaceae; genus Zanthoxylum; species Zanthoxylum bungeanum. Next base: position 24,465 of record SKCR01053838.1, on the reverse strand, counting down.
TCAATTTCTTCAAAATGGACAAATTAGACAAAATTAACAAAAATCCAATGCTTCAATCATGTTTCTTCCATTACAATCAAGCCTCACCATAATGAAACAACTATAGAACAATTCTAGGTCATTTAAGAGTGGGTCAATAACTCTAGAATGGCAACAAGGTTCTAAAACCATGAAAAGAATGCTTACTACTACACTAGTAACATTTTTCCAACTTCATACATGCTTACCCCTTCATCAAACTTTCATCCATCAAGAACACAAAGAATAAAGAATAGAAAAACTTAAGAACATCACCAAGTGAAGCCCACAACAAGAGGAACAATTTACTCTCTAATGGAAGGTTGGAAATACTTACTAAATTCCAAGCTTTTCTTTGATTTTTCTTTTTCTTTCTCTCTACCTTCTTTGCTTTGTTTTAATGGAGTTTTGATAAAGTGTATTAGGTTATGTCAACCTTAAAATCAAAGAAACAATATATACTTGCTCACATCTTGCCTTGGCCGAATTTGGCTAGGGAAAATATCAAGACATTTTGTTTTCATTTCATTTGAATTTCAATTTGCCAACTTGTTAAAATGATCATTACACTTTAATGATATTTTCAATCAAGTCAACAATTGCAACTTAGACATTAAAACAAATATCATAACTTTAAAATATCTATACTTTAATTAATTTAATTATTTAAAAATTAAATAAATAAATAAATAATTAAATACAAATATATTAAATATATGTATAATATTTACATTAAATATTAAATACATATATTCATTTATGATATTAGTCAAATATCTCAATTTGACAATTAATTAATGTGTATTTGAATTAATCAAGTATTAAATGCAAATACACAAAAATTAAGGAAATGACTATCGGGTCCCTTTACATGTATTTTGCGTTTAACCTTTAAACGACTTTATAAATAATCAATATTATTTATAAATGTTGCCCTAGTGCTCTACGAGTATATTTCATTAGTGAGACTCTCTAGATTCAGGCATATCCGTCACGAAAACCAATTTCGTGTCCATAATTTATCCACCCGTAAATTATGACGATCACAGATAAACTCGCTGAATCATACAGGTCGAGGTCATGGCAAATGTATAATTCCTCCGTCACAGGTATCCGGAAAAATCCCAGAGATATAGATGTACGTCAAATCTCTATAGGGATTATCCAGTCGACTATTCTATTAGCAATCTAAAAAAAAAGAACATTTAAAACTAACTTCCAAATTGTACCACGGGCCCATGGTTCTTATCTGATTGCTAATCATATGGACTACCTATGCTCTGTTACACAGAACTGACGGATCCTATCTCGAAACACACAGGACACCCTGAGGATCTATCTACACCCAACGAACAGGCGGAGGTCTGATCTAAATAGATCGGTGACGTGACTGCCATCTAAGTGTAGAAGATCTCTCATGTGCCCACAGTGGCATCTCAAGTCTAAGAATCACTAGTGCTACTCAACCCGATAAGATTCTTATTGACGTTGGTGTACCATCCATTAAGAATTTTCGGTGAGTCGTTCAATGTTTATCCGCTATAAACACCTACACGTCTATACTAGTCTCCACGACTTATGGTTCATTGAGAAACCATTGGAATCATATATTCCAGTATACGACGTGTACCAGTCTTAACGGGTTTACTTTACTGACCAAGTAGTGTAAACCTTGGCCAGGAACTGTCTAAGAATGAAAATATCATGATACAACTCAATGTCAGTTGCGACGCTTTTGCAACTGCATCATGACTAGTCATTCTAAGGTCATTACGTCTTTACCATATTAAAGATACATTATATTATAGAAACTGCATATATTATTCAAAATAATAATGTTTTACAGAGGTATTCATTAAGAAATACAACCGGGAATTGGCGCTGTGAGCACCAACCCCAAAAAAAACTCTCACTTGCTCTAGTGCCAATAACGATTGTATCTAATACCCATCGACTCCACGTGTTTATCAAACAGCTTCGAAGGTATGGCCTTCGTCAGCGGGTCTGGTACATTATCTTCACTCGGTACCTTGCACACGATAATATCCCCTCGCGACACAATCTCTCGAATGATGTGGTACTTGCGTTCCACATGTTTCGACTTCTGATGCGCCCTCGGTTCCTTTGCTTGCGCAATGGCTCCAATATTATCACAGTATAACGGAATCACATTCTCGATACTTGGGACAACTCCCAATTATGTGATAAAGTTCTTTATTCACACAGCCTCTTTTGCAGCTTCAGAAGCTGTAATTTATTCCGCCTCAGTGGTGGAATCTGCTGTCGATCCCTGTTTGGAACTCTTCCAACAAACTGCACCTCCGTTAAGGGTAAATACGAATCCAGATGTAGACTTTCTATCATCGGGATCCGATTGGAAAATCGGAATCCGTATACCCGTTAACTTGCAGTTCGTTTCCTCCATAAATTATTAACTTATCCTTAGTACCTTTAAGATACTTGAGGATATATTTAATGGCCATCCAATGGTCATTACTTGGATTGGACTGATATCTACTAGTTACGCTAACAGCGAAACTGATATCAGGCCTTGTATATAACATGGCATACATTATGCTACCCAAACATGAAGCATAATGTTGGTTAGACATTCTAACCTTCTCATCTTGTGTTTGTGGACTCATCTTCTGAGAAAGATGAATCCCATGTCTGAACGGTATGTTTGCTGTCTTACAGTTACCAAAATTATACCGTTCCAAGATCTTATCTATGTACGTTGATTGGGATAACCCAATCAGCCTCCTTTGTTTATCTCTATAGAGTTTTATCCCTAAAATATAGGAAGCTTCTCCCATGTCCTTCAAGGAGAAGTTCTTACAGAGGTACGCTTTGACGCTTTGTAACATTCCTAAATCATTCCCAATGATTAGGATGTCATCAACATATAGGACTAAAAATACGACCATGCTCCCACTGGCCTTCTGATACACACATGATTCTTCAGAATTCTTGAGAAAACCAGACGATCTAATAATCTCGTCGAATCGAAGATTCCAACTTCGTGAAGCTTGTTTAAGTCCATAAATGGACTTCTTAAGCTTACATACCATACCCGAGTTTTCGCTGGACGCAAAACCTTCCGGCTGTTCCATATAGATTTCTTCATCAAGAAATCCATTTAGAAAAGCCGTTTTGACATCCATTTGCCAAATCTCGTAGTCATGATACGCAGCTATAGAAAGCAAAATCCGAATAGACTTAAGCATTGCTACTGGTGAAAAAGTTTCATCGTAGTCGACGCCAGGTCGCTGCGTGTAACCTTTTGCTACCAGTCGGGCCTTGTAAGTTTCAACCTTACCGTCAGCCCGCGCTTCCTCTTGTAAACCCATTTACAACCGATAGGAACAATTCCTTCGGGACGGAACCAGTCCCAAACTTGATTCTCATGCATTGAGTCTAACTCGGATTTCATGGCACTTTGCCATTTCACGGAGTCGATGTCCAACATCGATTCTCTATAGGTGAAATGATCAGTCTCTTCAACTAAGAGAACATCTAGACTCTTTTCTTGTATCAAATACAAGCGTTCAGGAGGTCTAGATACCCTTTCTGACCTACGGAGTGTGTGTGTTGAAGGTCCTTCATCTACTTGAACTTCAGGTTCCTCCGTTGGTTCGTTGTTTTCAGGTTGGACTTCATCAAGTTCAATCTGTCTATGATTACCACCTTCTGACAAAAATTCTACTTCTAGAAATTTTACGAAGCGAGCTACGAACACATTTCGATGCTCGGTATCATAGAACAGATATCCCCTCGTATTCGAAGGATATCCGACAAACCTAAACTTTTGCCCTCGAGGCGAAAGCTTATCTTGCTGAGTCACCCTGACATAGGCAGGACAACCCCAAACCTTAATGTAACTAAGATTTGGTCTCCTACCGAACCATATCTCATACGTGTCGTAGGAACAGCTTTTGAAGGAATCTTATTCAAAAGATGTGCAGCTGTTAAAAGAGAGTAGCCCCATAAATAATAGGGCAAATCTGTGAAACTCAACATCGATCGGACCATATCCAATAAAGTCTGATTTCTCCTCTCAGACACTCCATTGTGCTGTGGAGTACCTGGAGGAGTATATTGAGCGAGAATCCCATTCTCCTTCATATAATCCATGAACTCACCACTCATATATTCGCCGCCTCGATCGGATCGAAGGCATTTAATATATTGACCAGTTTTTTTTCTACTTCATTTCGGAACTCTTTGAACTTTTCAAAGGTTTCCGATTTATGTCGCATCAAATACACATAACCGTACCGTGACAAATCATCGGTAAAGGTAACGAAGTACGAATAACCACTGTGAGCAGTCTGACTTAGTGGACCACATACATCAGAATGTACGAGTTCCAGTAAGTTAGTGGCGCGGTGTCCAACACCAGAAAATGGGGCTTTGGTCATCTTACCCTGAATACAGGATTCACAAGTTGGATAGGATTCAATGGTAAGATCTGGTATCAAACCATTCCTAACCAATTGGGTAAGGCGTTTAACGCCTATGTGACCCAGCCGCATATGCCAAAGTTCAGTATTATTAATTACAGGTAAACTACGTTTATTAACTCCAGTATTTAAAATATCTTTTGAAGTTTGCAATGTATAATGACCATGCTGGTTTGGACAACAAAGGATCTGAATATTACTTTTATCATATAAATACAAAGAACAGTTCTTAATATTAATACAAAAGCCTTCTGTAGTAATACAAAAAGTGATATAATATTAGCTACACATCCAGGCACAAAATGGCAGTCATTTAACAAAAGTGTCCCATTCGGCAATGAGATCTCGCATACTCCCACTGCAACTGCATCCAGAGAGTCTCCACTCCCGAATCGCAACTGCATCTCTCCAGGCTTCAGTCTTCTACTTTCCTTCAGCACCTGCAACGAATTGCAAATGTGAATGGGACAAGCAGAATCTAAAATCCAGTTGGATGTAACGGCTTCACAAGCCAAAGATATATCAATAACTGGAAAAATAAATTTACCTGATGTAGATGCTCTCTCCCTCCTCAGCTGGGCTCAGCTGGGCTATTAGTCAGGACAGTTCCTCTTCCAGTCCCGACTTTGCTGCTATCTTTGCCTGTGGTTGAGGACCGAAACCCTTCTTCTTCTTCCTTTCTTCTTTTTTCCCTTTGCCAGGCCTGGGAAGAAGCAGAAAGAGAAGTAGGTCTCGGAGGGCGAGTCGGTACTCCCTTCTTGAGGTCCTCCTCCGCCGTGAGCAACATCCTATGCAACTCATGGTAGGTACAAATAGTCCCGTTCATGTTGAAGTACATCACGAACTGGCGATAAGAAGCTGGGAGAGAACCAAGAATGACACTCCTACCGAGAATGTCATTCAGAATGAGATTATGTTGCCTCAATTGATCGATCAAATCGATCATTTGAAGAACATGCGGGCTAACAGCTTGCCCCTCATCCAATCGCGCATGGAATTTTCCATTGCGACCTTGTGAACAACTACTTGTTCTTGGTTCTCAAATGATTGTCTTAATCGTGTCATCATAGTATAAGCATCTGACATGCCATAATACTTTTTCTTGAGTCCCGGTGAAAGCGAACTTAAGATGTATGATTTACCCTTAAATCATCATCCTTCCAAGCTTGGAAGACTTCGCGTCCTCCGGTGAAGCGTCCTCTGCCACAGCAAGGGGCAGTGGACCCTCAAGAACATATATCCCACCTCTCGGAATCGAGGACAATCCTCAAATCCAGATCCCAATCAGTGAAGTTCTCTGCGCCTTTAAGTTTGTTCGCATCAAGCATACGCGCAAACTGATTAGTGGATGGTGCCGCCATCGCAAATCTATCATATAGATCACGAAAAACGGTTAGCAGAAAATAAGCAGTTTCATATAATATCAAAAGCATAAACTAGATCATGGATTTTTAATCTAAAAATGCCCCTCCCACTAAATCATGCAATACTGTAATCCCCAAACAGAATACAAAGATTTAATAATTAAATTAAATACAAATAGTGAAAAGTGGATCCCGTGAATATATTTCAGCTCACAGCAGAGGCACGGTCTCGCCTACGTATATTCATCAGGTAGACAACTCATTTGTCAATCACTCACTAGTGACTCCTGGGTTTCCGGTCCTGGTCATTTCTCGTTGTCGCTGCTAAGGCAGGCCCACAAGGAGACGTACCAAGGTTAAACTCGTCAATGATAAACTCAAGTTACTTGCGTAACCCTGACAGCTAGGGCACGTTCAGGATTCCGCTTTCGCTTGAATTTATCTAGTATCTGATATACATCCGGTATAAATAAATCTCTATCGGCTACACCCTCACAGCAGAGGCACGGTCTCGGATGTAGTCACAGAGAAATATTTATAAACCGTATTGACAAGACGGACCACATAACATGCATCAAATACATAATTACATTTAAACCTTATTAATTAGGGATTTTCCGCTAAGTGTCATACACCCTAAATCTAATCAAATTAGAATATAAATGCATGTATAAAGTCAAGAAAACATGATTAAACATTGAATTAAATAAGGCTAATCATTTTAGGGGGCCTAGAATCAGACTCGCTCTGATACCATTTTGTAGGGGTTTTAGGGGCTAAATACGGTAACGCAGCGGAAACGTGGAAAATCAAATTTTCTGATTTCAAAACTTTTTCTCGGATTAATAAAATAAACTTATTTATTTTATTATCCAATAATCAAATTATGAAAATCAAATTATTTCAAAACTTGTTCTCATTAATAAATCACTCATTATTTATTATCACATGATTTGATAAAATAAACACATTAAATCAATTCATTGAATTTACCGAATTACCCTTAAATGTCAATTTTGTTTATTTTAATCCGAAATTGTTGGAAACATTTTGGATGATTCTAAATCATTACATATATGAATTTAACATGTCATACACATTGAAATTCCATTTGCAACAAAAATTTCACAAAAATAAGCCTAAGGCCGAGAGCCTCCTAAAGGGAATAATTGTGCATTTTGCACTTCCTATGTTCAAAACACATCAAGGCAAAATCCAATCAACCCAATATTTTACATGCATCATATAAACATCCAAATACACCATATAAATGAAAAGCCCCAAATTTGGAAGTGGTCTTAAACCCTAATTTTTCAATTTCTTCAAAATGGACAAATTAGACCAAATTAACAAATCCAATGCTTCAATCATGTTTCTTCCATCATCAAGCTTCACTCACCATAATGAACAACTATAGAACAATTCTAGGTCATTTAAGAGTGGGTCAATAACTCTAGAATGGCAACAAGGTTCTAAAACCATGAAAAGAATGCTTACAACTACATTAGTAACATTCTTCCAACATCATACATGCTTACCCCTTCATCAAACTTTCATCCTTCAAGAACACAAAGAATAAAGAATAGAAAAACTTAAGAACATCACCAAGTGAAGCCCACAACAAGAGGAACAATTTACTCTCTAATGGAAGGTTGGAAATACTTACTAAATTCCAAGCTTTTCTTTGATTTTTCTTTTTCTTTCTCTTTACATTCTTTGCTTTGTTTTAATGGAGTTTTGATAAAGTGTATTAGGTTATGTCAACCCTAAAATAAAAGAAACAATATATACTTGCTCACATCTTGCCTTGGCCGAATTTGGCTAGGGAAAATATCAAGACAATTTGTTTTCATTTCATTTGAATTTCAATTTGCCAACTTGTTAAAATGATCATTACACTTTAATGATATTTTCAACCAAGTCAACAATTGCAACTGAGCCATTAAAACAAATATCATAACTTTAAAATATCTATAGTTTAATTAATTTAATCATTTAAAATTAAATAATAAATAAATAATTAAATACAAATATATTAAATATATGTATAATATTTACATTAAATTTAAATACATATATTCATTTATGATATTAGTCAAATATCTCAATTTGACAATTAATTAATGTGTATTTAAATTAATCAAGTATTAAATGCAAATACACAAAAATTAAGGAAATGACTATCGGGTCCCTTACATGTATTTTGCGTTTAACCTTTAAACGACTTTATAAATAATCAATATTATTTATAAATGTTGCCCTAGTGCTCTACGAGTATATTTCATTAGTGAGACTCTCTAGATTCAGGCATATCCGTCACGAAATCCAATTTCGTGTCCATAATTTATCCACCCGTAAATTATGACGATCACAGATAAACTCGCTGAATCATACAGGTCGAGGTCATGGTAAATGTATAATTCCTCCGTCACAGGTATCCGGATAAATCAGAGATATAGATGTAAACGTCAAATCTCTATAGGGATTATCCAGTCGACTATTCTATTAGCAATCTCAAAAAAAAGAACATTTAGAACTAACTTCTAAATTGTACCACGGGCCCATGGTTTTTATCTGATTGCTAATCATATGGACTACCTATGCTCTGTTACAACACAGAACTGACTATCCTATCTCGATACACACAGGACACCCTGAGGATCTATCTACACCCAACGAACAGGCGGAGGTCTGATCTTAATAGATCGGTGACGTGACTGCCATCTAAGTGTAGAAGATGTCTCATGTGCCCACAGTGGCATCTCAAGTCTAAGAATCACAAGTGCTACTCAACCCGATAAGATTCTTATTGACGTTGGTGTACCATCCATTAAGAATCTTCGGTGAGTCGTTCAGTGTTTATCCGCTATAAACACCTACACGTCTATACTAGTCTCCAAGACTTATGGTTCATTGAGAAACCATTGGAATCATATATTCCAGTATACGACATGTACCGGTCTCAACGGGTTTACTATACTGACCAAGTAGTGTAAACCTTGACCAGGAACTGTCTGAGAATGACAACGTCATGATACAACTCAATGTCAGTTGCGACGCTTTTGCAACTGCACCATGACTAGTCATTCTAAGGTCATTACGTCTTTACCATATTAAAAGATAGATTATATTATAGAAACTGCATATATTATTCAAAATAATAAGGTTTTACAGAAATATTCATAAAGAAATACAACCGGGAATTGGCGCTCTAGCACCAACCCCAACAAAAACTCACACTTGCTCTAGTGCATATAACAATTGTATCTAATACCCATCGACTCCACTTTTTATCAAACAGCTTCGAAGGTATGGCCTTCGTCAGCGGGTCTGCTACATTATCTTCACTCGGTACCTTGTACACGACAGTATCCCCTCGTGACACAATATCTCAAATGATGTGGTACTTGCATTCCACATGTTTCGACTTCTGATGCGCCCTCAGTTCCTTTGCTTGCGCAATGGCTCCAGTATTATCACAGTATAATAGAATCACATTCTCGATACTTGGGACAACTCCCAATTCTTTGACAAAGTTCTTTATCCACAAGGCCTCTTTTGCAGCTTCAGAAGCTGCAATATATTCCTCCTTAGTGGTGGAATCTGCTGTTGATCCCTATTTGAAACTCTTCCAACAACCACAACTTCGTTAAGGGTAAATACGAATCCAGATGTAGACTTTCTATCATCGGATCCGATTGAAATCGGAATCTGTATACCCGTTAACTTGCAGTTTGTTTCCTCCATAAATTATCAACTTATCCTTAGTACCTTTAAGATACTTGAGGATATGTTTAATGGCCATCCAATGGTCATTACTTGGATTGGACTGATATCTACTAGTTACGCTAACAGCGAAACTTATATCATGCCTTGTACATAACTTGGCATACATTATGCTACCCAAACACGAAGCATAAGGTTGGTTAGACATTCTAACCTTCTCATCTTCTGTTTGTGGACTCATCTTCATAGAAAGATGAATACCATGTCTGAATGGTATGTTTGCTGTCTTACAGTTACCAAAGTTATACCGTTTTAAGATCTTATCTTTGTACGTTGATTGGGATAACCCAATCAGCCTCCTTTGTATATCTCTATAGAGTTTTATCCCTAAAACATAGGAAGCTTCTCCCAGGTCCTTCATGGAGAAATTCTTATAGAGGTACGCTTTAACGCTTTGTAATATTCCTAAATCATTCCCAATGATTAGGATGTCATCAACATATAGGACTAAAAATACGACCATGCTCCCACTGGCCTTCTGATACATACAAGATTCTTCAGAATTCTAGAGAAAACCAAACGATCTAATAATCTCGTCGAATCGAAGATTCCAACTTCGTGAAGCTTATTTAAGTCCATAAATGGACTTCTTAAGCTTACATACCATACCCAAGTTTTCGCTGGACGCAAAACCTTTTGGCTGTTCCATATAGATTTCTTCATCAAGAAATCCATTTAGAAAAGCCGTTTTGACATCCATTTGCAAAATCTCGTAGTCATGATACGGAGCTATAGAAAGCAAAATCCGGATAGACTTAGCATTGCTACTGGTGAAAAAGTTTCATCGTAGTCGACGCCAGGTCGCTGCGTGTAACATTTTGCTACCAGTCGGGCCTTGTAAGTTTCAACCTTACCGTCAGGCCCGCGCTTCCTCTTGTAAACCCATTTACAACCGATAGGAACAATTCCTTCGGGAAGCGGAACCCAATCCCAAACTTGATTCTCATGCATTCAGTCTAACTCGGATTTCATGGCACTTTGCCATTTCACGGAGTCGATGTCCAACATCGATTCTCTATAGGTGAAATGATCAGTCTCTTCAACTAAGAGAACATATAGACTCTTTTCTTGTATCAAATACAAGCGTTCAGGAGGTCTAGATACACTTTCTGACCTATAGAGTGTCTGTGTTGAAGGTCTTTCATCTACTTGAACTTCAGGTTCCTCCGTTGGTTCGTTGTTTTCAGGTTGGATTTCATCAAGTTCAATCTGTCTATGATTACCACATTCTGAAAAAAATTCTACTTCTAGAAATTTTACGAAGCGAGCTACGACACATTTCGATGCTCGGTATCATAGAACAGATATCCCCTCGTATTCGAAGGATATCAGACAAACCTAAACTTTTGCCCTCGAGGCGAAAGCTTATGTTGCTGAGTCACCCTGACATAGGCAGGACAACCCCAAACCTTAATGTAACCAAGATTTGGTCTCCTACCGAACCATATCTCATACAGTGTCATAGGAACAGCTTTTGAAGGAATCATATTCAAAAGATGTGCAGCTGTTAAAAGAGAGTAGCCCAATATATAATAGGGCAAATCTGTGAAACTCAACATCGATCAGACCATATCCAATAAAGTCCGATTTCTCCTCTCAGACACTCCATTGTGCTGTGGAGTACCTGGAGGAATAGATTGAGCGAGAATCCCATTCTCTTTCATATAATCCATGAACTCACCACTCATGTATTCGCCGCCACGATCGGATCGAAGGCATTTAATATATTGACCAGTTTTTTTCTACTTTATTTCGGAACTCTTTGAACTTTTCAAAGGTTTCCAATTTATGTCGCATCAAAAACACATAACCATACCGTGACAAATCATCGGTAAAGGTAACGATGTACGAGTAACCACTGTGAGCAGTCTGACTTAGTAGACCATATACATTAGAATGTATGAGTTCCAGTAAGTTAGTGGCACGATATCCAACACCAGAAAATAAGGCTTTGGTCATCTTTCCCTGAATACAGGATTCACAAGTTAGATAGGATTCAATGGTAAGATCTGGTATCAAACCATTCCTAACCAATTGGGTAAGGCGTTTAACGCCTATGTGACCCAGCCGCATATGCCAAAGTTCAGTATTATTAATTACAGGTAAACTACGTTTATTAACTCCGGTATTTAAAATATCTTTTGAAGTTTGCAATGTATAATGACCATGCTGGTTTGGACAACAAAGGATCTGAATATTACTTTTATCATATAAATACAAAGAACAGTTTTTAATATTAATACAAAAGCCTTCTGTATCTAATATAAAAAGTGATATAATATTAGCTACACATCCAGGCACAAAATGACAGTCATTTAACAAAAGTGTCCCATTCGGCAATGAGATCTCGCATACTCCCACTGCAACTGCACCCAGAGAGTCTCCACTCCCGAATCGCAACTGCATCTCTCCAGGCTTCAGTCTTCTACTTTCCTTCAGCACCTGCAATGAATTGAAAATGTGAATGGGACAAGCAGAATCTAAAATCCAGTTGGATGTAATGGCTTCACAAGCCAAAGATATATCAATAACTGGAAAAATAAATTTACCTGATGTAGATGCTTTCTCCCTCCTCAGCTGGGCTATGTAGTCAGGACAGTTCCTTTTCCAGTGCCCGACTTTGCTGCTATCTTTGCCTGTGGTTGAGGACCGAAACCCTTCTTCTTCTTCATTTTCTTCTTTTTTCCCTTTGGCCAGGCCTGGGAAGAAGCAAAAGAGAAGTATGTCTCGGAGGGCGTTTGTACTGTCTTGACTTCCTCTCCTTCTTGAGGTCCTCCTCCACCATGAGCAACATCCTATGCAACTCATGGTAGGTACAAATAGTCCCGTTTATGTTGAAGTACATCACGAACTGACGATAAGAAGCTGGGAGAGAACCAAGAATGACACTCCTACCGAGAATGTCATTCAGAATGAGATTATGTTGCCTCAATTGATCGATCAAATCGATCATTTGAAGAACATTCGGGCTAACAGCTTGCCCCTCATCCAATCGCGCATGGAACTGTTCCATTGCGACCTTGTGAACAACTACTTGTTCTTGGTTCTCAAATGATTTTCTTAATCGTGTCATTATAGTATAGGCATCTGACATGCCATAATACTTTTTCTTGAGTCCCGGTGAAAGCGAACTTAAGATGTATGATTTAACCCTTAAATCATCATCCTTCCAAGCTTGGAATACTTCGCGGTCCTCCGGTGAAGCGTCCTCTGCCCCAGCAAGGGGCAGTGGACCCTCAAGAACATATCCCAACCTCTCGGAATCGAGGACAATCCTCAAATCCAGATCCCAATCAGTGAAGTTCTCTGCGCCTTTAAGTTTGTTCGCATCAAGCATACGCGCAAACTGATTAGTGGATGGTGCCGCCATCGCAAATATATCATATAGATCACGAAAAACGGTTAGCAGAAAATAAGCAGTTCCATATAATATCAAAAGCATAAACTAGATCATGGATTTTTAATCTAAAAATGCCCATCCCACTAAATCATGCAATACTGTAATCCCCAAACAGAATACAAAGATTTAATAAAATTAAATACAAATAGTGAAAAGTGGATCCCGTGAATATATTTCAGCTCACAGCAGAGGCACGGTCTCGCCTACGTATATTCATCAGGTAGACAACTCATTTGTCAATCACTCACTAGTGACTCCTGGGTTTCCGGTCCTGGTCATTTCTCGTTGTCGCTGCTAAGACAGACCCACAAGGAGACGTACCAAGGTTAAACTCGTCAATGATAAACTCAAGTTACTTGCGTAACCCTGACAGCTAGGGCACGTTCAGGATTCTGCTTTCACTTGAATTTATCTAGTATTTGATATACATCCGGTATAAATAAATCTCTATCGGCTACACCCTCATAGTAGAGGCACGGTCTCGGATGTAGTCACAGAGAAATATTTATAAACCGTATTGACAAGACGGACCACATAACATGCATCAAATACATAATTACATTTTAACCTTATTAATTAGGGATTTTCCGCTAAATGTCATACACCCTAAATCTAATCAAATTAGAATATAATATGCATGTATAATGTCAAGAAAACATTATTAAACATTGAAATAAATAAGGCTAATCATTTTAGGGGGCCTAGAATCAGACTCGCTCTGATACCATTTTGTAGGGGTTTTAGGGGCTAAATACGATAACGCAGCGGAAACGTGGAAAATCAAATTTTCTGATTTCAAAACTTTTTCTCGTATTAATAAAATAAACTCATTTATTTTATTATCCAATAATCAAATTATGAAAATCAAATTTTCCGATTTCAAAACTTTTTCTCGGTTTAATAAAATAAACTCATTTATTTTATTATCACATGAATTTGATAAAATAAACACATTAAATCAAATTCATGTGAATTTACCGAATTACCCTTAAATGTCAAATTTTGTTTATTTTATAATCCGAATTGTTGGAAACAATTTTGGATGATTCTAAATCATTACATATATGAATTTAACATGTCATACACATTGAAATTCCATTTCCAACAAAAATTTCACAAAAGTAAGCCTAAGGCCGAGAGCCTCCTAAAGGGAATAATTGTGCATTTTGCACTTCCTATGTTCAAAACACATCAAGGCAAAATCCAATCAACCCAATATTTTACATGCATCATATAAACATCCAAATACACCATATAAATGAAAAGCCCCAAATTTGGAAGTGGTCTTAAACCCTAATTTTTCAATTTCTTCAAAATGGACAAATTAGACAAAATTAACAAAAATCCAATGCTTCAATCATGTTTCGTCCATTACAATCAAGCTTCACCATAATGAAACAACTATAGAACAATTCTAGGTCTTTTAAGTGTGGGTCAATAACTCTAGAATGACAATAAGGTTCTAAAACCATGAAAAGAATGCTTACAACTACATTAGTAATATTCTTCCAACATCATACATGCTTACCCCTTCATCAAACTTTCATCCATCAAGAACACAAAGAATAAAGAATAGAAAAACTTAAGAACATCACCAAGTGAAGCCCACACACAGAGGAACAATTTACTCTCTAATGGAAGGTTGGAAATACTTACTAAATTCCAAGCTTTTCTTTGATTTTTCTTTTTCTTTCTCTCTTTCATTCTTTGCTTTGTTTTAATGGAGTTTTGATAAAGTGTATTAGGTTATGTCAACCCTAAAATAAAAGAAACAATATATACTTGCTCACATCTTGCCTTGCCGAATTTGGCTAGGGAAAATATCAAGACATTTTGTTTTCATTTCATTGAATTTCAATTTGCCAACTTGTTAAAATGATCATTACACTTTAATGATATTTTCAACCAAGTCAACAATTGCAACTGAGACATTAAAACAAATATCAGAACTTTAAAATATCTATACTTTAATTAATTTAATTATTTAAAAATTAAATAATAAATAAATAATTAAATACAAATATATTAAATATATGTATAATATTTACATTAAATATTAAATACATATATTCTTTATGATATTAGTCAAATATCTCAATTTGACAATTAATTAAGGTGTATTTAAATTAATCAAGTATTAAATGCAAATACACAAAAATTAAGGAAATGACTATCAGGTCCCTTTACATGTATTTTGCGTTTAACCTTTAAACGACTTTATAAATAATCAATATTATTTATAAATGTTGCCCCAGTGCTCTACGAGTATATTTCATTAGTGAGACTCTCTAGATTCAGGCATATCCGTCACGAAAGCCAATTTCTTGTCCATAATTTATCCACCCGTAAATTATGACGATCACAGATAAACTCGCTGAATCATACAGGTCGAGGTCATGGTAAATGTATAATTCCTCCGTCACAGGTATCCGTTTAAATCTATAGATATAGATGTACGTCAAATCTCTATAGGGATTATCCAGTCGACTATTCTATTAGCAATCTAAAAAAAAAAGAACATTTAAAACTAACTTCTAAATTGTACCACGGGCCCATGGTTCTTATCTGATTGCTAATCATATGGACTACCTATGCTCTGTTACACAGAACTGACGGATCCTATCTCGAAACACACAGGACACCCTGAGGATCTATCTACACCCAACGAACAAGCGGAGCTATGATCTTAATAGATCGGTGACGTGACTGCCATCTAAGTGTAGAAGATGTCTCATGTGCCCACAGTGGCATCTCAAGTCTAAGAATCACAAGTGCTACTCAACCCGATAAGATTCTTATTGACGTTGGTTTACCATCCATTAAGAATCTTCGGTGAGTCGTTCAGTGTTTATCCGCTATAAACACCTACACGTCTATACTAGTCTCCACGACTTATGGTTCATTGAGAAACCATTGGAATCATATATTCCAGTATACGACATGTACCGGTCTCAACGGGTTTACTATACTGACCAAGTAGTGTAAACCTTGACCAGGAACTGTCTGAGAATGACAACGTCATGATTCAACTCAATGTCAGTTGCGACGCTTTTGCAACTGCACCATGGCTAGTCATTCTAAGGTCATTACGTCTTTACCATATTAAAAGATAGATTATATTATAGAAACTGCATATATTATTCAAAATAATAAGGTTTTACAGAAATATTCATAAAGAAATACAACCGGGAATTGGCGCTCTGATCACCAACCCCAACAAAAACTCACACTTGCTCTAGTGCATATAACAATTGTATCTAATACCCATCGACTCCATGTTTTTATCAAACAGCTTCGAAGGTATGGCCTTCGTCAGCGGGTCTGCTGCATTATCTTCACTCGGTACCTTGTACACGACAATATCCCCTCGCGACACAATATCTCGAATGATGTGGTACTTGCATTCCATATGTTTCGACTTCTGATGCGCCCTCAATTCCTTTGCTTGTGCAATGGCTCCAGTATTATCACAGTATAATAGAATCACATTCTCGATACTTGGGACAACTCCCAATTCTTTGACAAAGTTCTTTATCCACACGGCCTCTTTTGCAGCTTCAGAAGCTGCAATATATTTCTCCTCAGTGGTGGAATCTGCTGTTGATCCCTATTTGAAACTCTTCCAACAAACCACAACTTCGTTAAGGGTAAATACGAATCCAGATGTAGACTTTCTATCATCGGGATCCGATTGGAAATCGGAATCCGTATACCCGTTAACTTGCAGTTTGTTTCCTCCATAAATTATCAACTTATCCTTAGTACCTTTAAGATACTTGAGGATATGTTTAATGGCCATCCAATGGTCATTACTTGGATTGGACTGATATCTACTAGTTATGCTAACAGCGAAACTGATATCAGGCCTTGTACATAACTTGGCATACATTATGCTACCCAAACACGAAGCATAAGGTTGGTTAGACATTCTAACCTTCTCATCTTCTGTTTGTGGACTCATCTTCTTAGAAAGATGAATCCCATGTCTGAATGGTATGTTTGCTGTCTTACAGTTACCAAAGTTATACGTTTTAAGATCTTATCTTTGTACGTTGATTGGGATAACCCAATCAGCCTCCTTTGTTGTATATCTCTATAGAGTCTTTATCCCTAAAACATAGGAACTTCTCCCAGGTCCTTCATGGAGAAATTCTTATAGAGGTACGCTTTACGCTTTGTAACATTCCTAAATCATTCCCAATGATTAGGATGTCATCAACATATAGGACTAAAAATACGACCATGCTCCCACTGGCCTTCTGATACACACAGGATTCTTCAGAATTCTTGAGAAAACCAGACGATCTAATAATCTCGTCGAATCGAAGATTCCAACTTCGTGAAGCTTGTTTAAGTCCATAAATAGAATTCTTAAGCTTACATACCATACCCGAGTTTTCGCTGGACGCAAAACCTTCTGGCTGTTCCATATAGATTTCTTCATCAAGAAATCCATTTAGAAAAGCCGTTTTGACATCCATTTGCCAAATCTCGTAGTCATGATACGGAGCTATAGAAAGCAAAATCCGGATAGACTTAAGCATTGCTACTGGTGAAAAAGTTTCATCGTAGTCGACGCCAGGTCGCTGCGTGTAACATTTTGCTACCAGTCGGGCCTTGTAAGTTTCAACCTTACCGTCAGGCCCGCGCTTCCTCTTGTAAACCCATTTACAACCGATAGGAACAATTCCTTTCGGAAGCGGAACCCAGTCCCAAACTTGATTCTCATGCATTTAGTCTAACTCGGATTTCATGGCACTTTGCCATTTCACGGAGTCGATGTCCAACATCGATTCTCTATAGGTGAAATGATCAGTCTCTTCAACTAAGAGAACATATAGATCTTTTCTTGTATCAAATACAAGCGTTCAGGAGGTCTAGATACCCTTTCTGACCTACAGAGTGTATGTGTTGAAGGTCCTTCATCTACTTGAACTTCAGGTTCGTCCGTTGGTTCGTTGTTTTCAGGTTGGATTTCATCAAGTTCAATCTGTCTATGATTACCACATTCTGAAAAAAATTCTAATTCTAGAAATTTTGCGAAGCGAGCTACGACACATTTCGATGCTCGGTATTATAGAACAGATATCCCCTCGTATTCGAAGGATATCCGACAAACCTAAACTTTTGCCCTCGAGGCGAAAGCTTATGTTGCTGAGTCACCCTGACATAGGCAGGACAACCCCAAACCTTAATGTAACCAAGATTTGGTCTCCTACCGAACCATATCTCATACAGTGTCATAGGAACAGCTTTTGAAGGAATCTTATTCAAAAGATGTGCAGCTGTTAAAAGAGAGTAGCCCAATAAATAATAGGGCAAATCTGTGAAACTCAACATCGATCAGACCATATCCAATAAAGTCCGATTTCTCCTCTCAGACACTCCATTGTGCTGTGGAGTACCTGAAGGAATAGATTGAGCGAGAATCCCATTATCTTTCATATAATCCATGAACTCACCACTCATGTATTCGCCGCCTCGATCGGATCGAAGGCATTTAATATATTGACCAGTTTTTTTTCTACTTTATTTCGGAACTCTTTGAACTTTTCAAAGGTTTCCAATTTATGTCGCATCAAATACACATAACCATACCGCGACAAATCATCGGTAAAGGTAACGATGTACGAATACCACTGTGAGCAGTCTGACTTAGTGGACATATACATCAGAATGTACGAGTTCCAGTAGTTAGTGGCGCGATATCCAACAACAAAAAATAGGCTTTGGTCATCTTTCCCTGAATACAGGATTCACAAGTTAGATAGGATTCAATGGTAAGATCTGGTATCAAACCATTCTTAACCAATTGGGTAAGGCATTTAACGCCTATGTGACCCAGCCACATATGCCAAAGTTCAGTATTATTAATTACAGGTAAACTACGTTTATTAACTCCGGTATTTAAAATATCTTTTGAAGTTTGCAATGTATAATGACCATGCTGGTTTGGACAACAAAGGATCTGAATATTACTTTTATCATATAAATACAAAGAACAGTTCTTAATATTAATTCAAAAGCCTTCTGTATCTAATACAAAAAGTGATATAATATTAGCTACACATCCAGGCACAAAATGGCAGTCATTTAACAAAAGTGTCCCATTCGGCAATGAGATCTCGCATACTCCCACTGCAACTGCATCCCCTATTACTTATGGGGTTATGCTCTTTTAACTGCTGCTCATCTTCTGAATAAGATTCCTTCTAAAGTTGTTCCTACAACTCCGTATAAGATATGGACCGATAGGAAATCGAATCTTAGTTATATTAAGATTTGGGGGTGTCCTGTATACGTCAGGATGGGTCAGCAAAATAAGCTTTTGTTGGGTTTTCTAGGTCAAACCAAGATCAAATTAAGCAATGAAATATGCGAATACAACAAAGTAAAATAGCGGAAATACTCACTTTGATCAGCTTTTGGATGCGATGAACACAAAAATTCTGCTCCTTGATGTATTCGGCCAAGCCCTTCATTTTGTTGATCTTTAAGCTCCGAGCTTTGAGTGTTGATTCCAAGCTCAAGGGTTGGTTTCCCTATCACCTTTGTAAGACTCCTTTGATGTGCTAGCATCAAAAATCTTCAACCAAGAACCCTAGGTCTCAGCAATGGAGGGAGTGAGAGAGAGGGAGCATTCGACTTCTTCAAAAATGAGAGAGGAAACCGTGATGGAGAGAGAAGAATAATGAAGTGTGTTGTATTTTTTATTTTAAAAATCAAGTAATGATATACCAAATATTTGGTATTAGTCATTCAATACTTACACAAATTTTTGTGTGTTGGACAAGTTATCACCAACCCACCAAAACCCATCAACATAAAATGACTAGGTGATGTGAGTTGTGATGTGACTTGTAGGCCCCACTTGATTCAAAATCCGAGTGGGCCCGCAACACACCCCGGGCTTGGGTTCGCTAATTCTGAATTAACGAATTTTCCGTTGCGACGTAATTAAATCAAATTTAATTAAATAATTATGCCTAACAAAATTAATATTCACGTCGCTAGCGAATTAATTCTAAATTAACTCGTTTGCCTGAATTAAAATCCAATTTTAATTCCGCGTTGAAATCTAATTTCGTTTAATATATCGAATATGTTATTTTATCGATTAATTCCAAATTAATCGTTCTCTCTCTTTAAAAAGTATTTTATCCTAGATAAAATTCTCCGCAATTAATCCAAGATTAAATTTCTATCTCTTTTAATTAATCCCAGATTAATTATGTGCGAGTCATACGTCATCGGTGAATCTTCGGGAAGCGACCCATGACATCCCTGGATATGTTGGCAGTAAATCCGGTCGTCAGACTATCCGAACACGTACGTACCTAGTACTACATTTTTACCGATTTACAAGACATGATTGGTTTCTAGTAAAGCATCGTTCCTACCCAATTCTCCAGAAATATTCTTAAAGGAATATGTAATCTATATCAGGCGTAGTATACGTAGTATTGCGTATTGCGATCCAGTATCAGATGTCACGTGCTAGGCCTGGGGCTGGAATTGTGTCTGCCCCGTACGAAGCACATATCGGATCTCTGGTAACTAGTCTCTATAATAGGATAAGCATGACCTAGTCATATTATCTCGATAGCTACAACATACAAGAGTACCGGTTCCTTATCCTACGTGACCATCATCTCCATATGACTGAAGTGATACTTCCATCTTGACATCATACCCAATACACTACGATTCTCAATATACCCAGAAGAGGCGTACACAGAACCTGATAAAGCCCTCTACGACCAAAACCAAAGTATATTGATTGTCGCAAGTATTAGCGATGCAAGTCTCAGGTTAAGACCAAATACACATACCCTGATTCGGACTTCCATAGACACATAGTCATACTACCAATGGAATTCCGAGGGGTCTATCCAGAGCGAAGCTGTTTCCGTACCATCGGTAAACACAACCTCATATTACACTTGCATGAGTATCCAATACCCAAATATATGAGAACTATGCCGTTATGCTCCTACAACGCGCACAAGTGCTATACTAGTCTATTCCATATTATCGATATCCAGTCTCGATAATACTACGACTAGGGATATTTTAATGATTAAACCTTAGTGGATTAATACTTCTCATATCTTTTTAATCCGGAACTAATCATATGGACTTTTATCATTTATATATCTTGGTAATCCAATTGAAAATGATAAAAGAGCAATTTCCATTGTCACATAGTTAATTTGTACAACAACACAATGTTCTGTACAAATAGTGAAGCTATGGTCATAATTGTCCAACAATCTCCCACTTGGCCTATGGCCAATCACTCAAGTGTCCTACACCTGAACTATGTAAGGTTCGCTCAAACTTCTGCTGAGAAACAGCTTTCGTCTGCGGATTTGAAAGGTTATCATCTGATGCGATTTATTCAATCATCACATCGCCACGATGTATGATCCAAACGAATCAGATGAATAGTTGAAATATATACTTGGATCGTTGATGAGACCATTAATTCTTTAGCCTGTGCTGAAGCCTAGCTTAGCCGCTAACAGAATTACACCTAATTTAATTAAGATTATTATATATCCAAATCACTTCTATTGCTGCCTCACCTGCAACAATATTCCGCTTTTGTTGTTTATTTGGCAACAGTATCTTGCTTGGATGATTTCCAGCTCATTGTTCTGTTATTCAAACTATATAGTACCCTTATTACGACTTACAGTCGTATTTTTCGGTTTGGAAAATTACAGCAGTGAACCCAGTCACTTCAAGTTCTCCATCTCCATAGCTTCAGAAAGCATCCTTAGTTCTTCTAAGATACTTAAGGATGTTCTTAACATCAATCCATTGACTATCACTTGGATTGGCCTGATTGTGACTCCATATGCTCAAAGCATATGAGACACTAGGTCGCGTACATATTTTTCAATGTACGAGTTCTCGGAGAGTGCTAAAAACTTTTAGATCTATCCCAGTAGATCCTTATTCCTAGATAAAAGTTGTCTCTCCCAAGTAGTCTACGGAGAATTTTCATGAAAGCCAAGCTTTCACCGATTGTAATATGGGAATGTCATTTCCAAGAAATGATATATCATCATTATTTAGGATAATCACTGTCAGTGCGCTCCCACTAACCTCTTTATATACATAAGAATTATTTTCGTTTTGAATTAAATCACATACCATTATGATTACATCAAAACGCTGGTTCCAAGAACGCAATGCTTGCTACAATCCATAAACTGATCGAATTAACTTGCAAACCTTGTTTGCTTGTTTTGGTACGACAAAACCATCAGGATGTTGTAAACATCCTCCAAAAGGTTTTCGTTTAAGGAAAATGATTTTGACGTTCAGCTGCCATATTTCATAATTGAAACATGCAGCATTAGCAAGCATTATCCAAATAGATTTAATCACGGCAACAGGTAAAAGGTTTCGTCGTAATCGACACAATGTTGATAACGATACCTTTTCGCTACAAGCCTAACTTTGTACGTTTGTACATTGCCATCCATGTTTGTCTTCCTTGAAAACTCATATTGTACCAATAGGCACAATGCCTTCCTGTACATCAACCAGTGTCTAAACTTGGTTGTTCCATTTCGGACTTCATGGCACTTTGCCATAATAGGGAGTCGATACATTGTATCACTTCCTCATATGTAGCCGGTTTGTGTTCCTCAATAAGATTGACATCTTTATGAGGTGAGATCAGAAACCCATACCTCTCAGGTTATTTTCTGACTCTCTCCGACTTACGCGGTTCTTGTGTATTCGAAGATTGTGGTACAGTTTCATCCCTGATGAACTGTTTGTGTTCCGTTAAGGAATCGGTGCCTGGAACAGTATTACTCTGATTTTCATCGAGTTTTACTTTCCTCCCACTTACCACTGCATATAGGAATTCCTCTTAGGAATACCGCATGGAGAGCAACAATTACATTGTTCTCTTGTGAGTTGTATAAGTACTACACTTTGGTTTCCCTAGGATAACCTACAAATTAGGCACTTATCCGATTTGGGTTCCAGTTTGGTATCATTCAAACATATGCCTAGCATTCCCAAATCTTCAGGAATGAGAAAACCCAGTTTCTTTCCTGTTCATATCTAATATGAAGACTGTCAAACAGATTTTCATGGAACCTTATTCAAAATAAGTATTGCACTATTTAATGCGTATCCCTAGAAGGAAAATGGTAGCTCAAAGTGACTCATAATTAACCTTACCATGTCCAAAAAAGTTCGATTTCTCTGTTCGGACACACCGTCAAATTGAGGGGTTCCATGAAGAGTCCACATTAAAAGAATACTATACTCTTTCAAGTAGTCGAGAAACTTATTGCTTAAGTATTTTCCATCATGGTCTAACCGTGACTGTTTAATACTTTAGCCGATCTGTCTGTCTACTTCGTGTCGAAACTCTTTGAATTTATCAAAAGTTTCCGATTTATGTTTCACAAGAAACACATAACCATAACGCGATGCCACATCCGTAAAGGTTACGAATTGTTCATATCCACCTCTAGCCTAGCTAGACATGGGCCCACTTGCGTCACTATGAAGGAGGGCTAACAGATCGGTGGCACTTATACTTTTACCAAGTAAAAAGTGTTTTAGGCACTTTGCTAATAAACTAGATTCGTAGACATCATTTGAATAGAATCAAATCCGTCCTAGTATCCACTCTTCGAAAGTGTGAATATACGAGTCTTGTTAGTTTTTCCCAGACAACAATGCCACTTTTAAGTCTCAACTGATTTATTCAGTTTGAGCTATTTGTTTGTCATGTTATATGTTTGAGGTTTATTTATATTCAAAATATAAATACTGTTATTCACATCTAATTTGCTTATCTCAATATCATCTTTATAAAATAAAACACATTAGTGTTCTAGAATATAAAGGTATACCCGCAACGGGTTAAACTTAGATATAGAGATAATGTTTCTAGTCAAACTAGGTACATTATAACAGTTTCCTAATTTAAGTACATACCGAAAGGGTAGTTCCTAAACTTAGGTTTCTACGATTAAAACAGCGACTCTCGTCCCATTTTCGACTCGCAGATAAATCTCAACTGAAGTCAGTCTCCTGCAAATCAGCAGATTCCGCACATCAGTACATATATATGTATAACACTTAGTATAAAAAAATCCAATTTTGAAACCAGTAGTGAACATGTTTATGACAAACATACTTAAAGCCAGAGCCTTGCCACGCCTTCACTTCCTTCATGTATGCATTGTCCATACGGCAGTCAAGCTTCCAGTGACTCCGTTTGCCACAGTTTAGGCAGACATCTTGGGATATGTCTTTTGTCTTCCAATAAGACCTTGATGATTTTGCCTTTGCCCCTTTAGAAGCTCTGGCTCTACCTCCTTGAGCCTATCCATCAACTCTCCAAGAGGTTACTCTTGGTTAACAATGAACCTGCCCAGCTTTCGGGTAGAGA